>VWZG01001517.1:1241-25808 GCA_013396735.1 Grallaria varia
GATGCTGAGGGAGAGGGGAGAGGCTGAGGGAGAGGGGGTGATACTGCAGGGAGGGGAGAGGCTGAGGGAGAGGAGGGGAGAGGCTGAGGGAATGGGGTGATGCTGAGGGGAGGGGAGAGACTGAGGGAGAGAGAGTGATCCTGAGGGGTGGGTGCTGACCGAGAGGGAAAGTCAGGGGCTGAGGGAGAGGGGGGTCCATCCTGGTGGGAAGGGGAAGGCGGAGGGCTACCCCAAAGGCAGGTAGAGGGTCCACTGCCCGGGTTTGGGCTGTTGGGTAGGCTCTGATATCAGTGGGATTGAGGAGGAGGTGTCTGTGAGCCTTCCTGCCCTTAAACACGAGTCTGGTGTGGAGCTTTCCCCCTGCACGTGTGGGTTCTGCTGGGCTCCGCCAGGAATGGGAATAAATCCCCGTGGTTGATAATAAAGTGGTTTTCCACCAACAGTGTGATAGTACAGGTAGTAGCTAATAAAAAAAATCAGCCTGAACAGCTTTGCCAAGGGTGCACTTCTCTTCTGACAAGGATTTTGGTTCTGAAATTGCAATTTTCTGTCAGAAAATACATTACCCGTGTTATTGGTCTCTCTCTAGATCTCCCTCTTCAACTATTTAATTTTCCTACAGACCTTGGATTCAGGCACCACTTTATTTTCCAGGAAGAATTTCAGTTTCACATAATGTGCTGCATTTCTTGTTGTGGAGGTGAAAATCCAAGCAGGTTTCAGAATACAATAACGTTTGATTTATTTAACCCGAAATTACATTGTTATTCAATGTAAAATTGTCTCTTGGTTTTGAGACTAAACCGTGTGTTACAACAAAGCCTCCAAGAAGTGAACTTGGATTCTGGGCTGTTCTGAGACTTCCAGGAAATCACTGTCTGTGGAAGTGTGTACAATTAATTCCATGGGCAGGTGGTCAAAGAGCTTGATCCTGCATAATCTTACCTGTGTGATAAATGATAAATGTATATCACCAGTGGGACAAACACTGCAAAGCCAAAAACCTCTAGTTGTGATTGTAAGTGGCTGATATAATTGAGTGGGAAAAAGCAAACTGGGAAATCTTTAAACAAAGACCATAGTGGAAATGCAGAGCTCTTCTAATGTCCAGAGTCTTGCATGGGGGCAGAGAGCGGGAAGGGAAACACAGCCTTGTCTAAAGTCTGTATTGGCGTTTTTTTAGACCCGTGTATAAATTAAGGGACTGGGGATTATAAGATTAGATTCTTCACCTTTTATTTTTCTGGAGATGTGTCTGAATCTCAGGGTTATGGAGGCAGGAGTCAGGTGCTTTTCTTCCTCTTTTCTCGTAGATTTGGGTTGAATTTCGAAGATCAGGGTAGATGTGATAATGGAATGTTCCCTGTCCATGATTGGAACGAGATGATCTTTAAGGTCCCTTCCAACCCAAACCATTGTGAGATTTTGTGACTCCAGACCTGGTTCAGAATCTGATGAAAATGTCAGATGCCCAAAAATGTGAGCGTGCTCTGGCTCAGGTGATTACAGTTCCTAATTCCCCCCCAGATTTTAAGATGGCATGTGATATGAATACTGGAAGAATGCATTGCAGGATTTGTTGACTTCAGTTGGAATTCAGAGCACTGGCTGAGTTTTGAATGTTTTGGAGCTGCAAGTGTGAACCATGATCTCTCTCCTCTGTCATTCTGCCAACCATGAGATCACCAGGGATGCTCAGGGGGAACCAGATTTCTGTGGAGAGCTTGCCTCTCCAAGGGGCTGAGCATCTGGAACTGACCCCTCAATTTGTGCTCTCTGTGCCCTACTCTCAAACTTCCATCCAATTTACAAAGCCTGCCAGGAAAGTTCTGAGCTGAGCTGGGCGTATTTATGCCTTTTGTGTATTTTGTGTCTTTATTTTTATAACTTTTTGAGTTAGGAGATGAGGCATTTTTGTTGCAGCCTTTAGCCGTAAGGGTATAAAGTTGTAAGCACACAAACCTTGGGACAAAAAGGACTTGCATTTCAGCCTAGTCAGGAACATGACTGGGATCTCTGGATCTGTTTCAAACAGTAACAAGTATAAACTGGATGGAAATAATCACATTTATAGTGTCTAGAGACATAGAGAGTGCAAACACACTGATTCTTGGATTCCTCATCTAAGATTCTAACAGAGGTGCAGGCCCATAAATGTCACCTATGCAAACAGCTGTACTGAAAATATGAATTCCTTTTTTATTTCTCTGTCACTTTGCTTGAATCTGGTTGGAAGAGTCCATTGACTCCCAGGAATCCATTTATCGCAGCGTGACAGCCACAGATAGAGATAATTTTAGCTGCTTGTGAAGAAGAAAAAAGGAAGATTTCCTGGTTAGCTTGTAGGTGTCAGGGTTGTGAACCCACTGTTGATTTTTAAAAAAAAAAGGCAAGAAAATGTTTTTCTGATAAAAGTGGTGATATTTCATTGCCTTTTTTAATTACGAATAGTTTAAAACTACAAAAATAGATCTTATTTTTCCCTTCATTTCTTTCTACTTACTTGGATTTATAGCTTCAGTTGTCAGAGTTCTGGTCTGGTGAGAACCTGATTTCACATGAGTATGTTACATTTGTGAATAAACCAACTGAATTCCTTACTTGTACCGTCACTCCTTCACCAGCTGGATATTTTTAAACTTTGCTGAAAAAAAGGCAAAATGTGATGTAGCTCCTTAATAATTAAGGCTTTGTGAATTTAAAACAAAAGTCTTTGTGATATTTGAAATTTAATATATGGGACTTTGTAGCTTTTTAATATTTAAGTATAGTTTAAAGCAGGTTTTTGAGGAACGTATGTAAATAGACTCCTTGGGAGCTGTTAATCCAGACAGTTGCAGTCCTGGGTTAACATCTTGTGAGCAGAGGTAGAAAATGAAATGAATAATATCCCTGCTTTCCACCTGGTAGAGGGAAGTAGAGAACGCAAGCCTAAGGGATAAAATGCCTTAGAAAAAAGCTGAGTCTGTTTTTAGTGCAGTGCATGGCCAAGCAAGAGGTATTTTTCATCTTAATTGACCAAAACTTGAATTTAAAAGCTAAAGTTTGACCATCTGAGCGTGCCTGTGCTGCCAGATTCTCAGACGGTGGAGATTCCAGGTGAAAAATCCCTCCTCCAAGCAGAGAAACAGCTCTAGCGGAGGTAGCCAGCCAGCTCTGCTCAGACTTTTAAGTTTCTAATCCCGCATTTGCCAGCCGACCTCTCTGTTCTCTTCTTATTCAAAGCTCCTGTGCCTTGTTAAATGTTTGTCACTCCAGACAGGAGGTGGCTGCATCTCAATGATGCTCAAGTGCCCCCTACATAACCTGCTCTCTGGCTCATTACGCTTCCAAAGCCTTTGGGATTTGGGTACACAAACCCTTCCATTCAGGTGGGGTTGTGCAGTCTCTCCTGTTTCCTGTTTGTGTTTAGCGAGACAAAAAGCAGGTGAGAACTTGCCCCAGAGCTGCTGCACCTGTGCAGGGGTTGTTTTTGGAAATGAAACCTGTGTTCCTGCAGGGATTCTCTCCTTCCCTGCCCGCTCCAAGTAGTTTTCAAATTTTCCAGCCAGGTTTTGCCAGTAGGACTGTTTTGGAGAAACTGATTTCCTGGGATTTTTGTGAAAAGAGGTGATTGCTAGAAAAAAGGAGATTCCACATGTGTCCTAAATCAGAGAGAGGAGCTTTGCCAGCCTCTCAACCCTTGGGTTCAGGAAAACTGTCTGAAGAAAATTTGCCCCTTTAGTACCCTGGCATGGGGAAGTCTCAGTGAGCACACACGGCTGTGAGACAGACTCATGGGAGATGGGGCTTTGTCCTGCTGTGTATGAGTCTGGGATAAAAAGCAATTGGAGGAGAGTGGTGTTTGCTCTGTGCACAGGATCATTTAGGTTGCAAAAGACCTCTGAGGTCCTCAAGTCCAGCCTGTGACCGATCCCCACCTTGTCAATTAGAGCAGAGCACTGAGTGCCACGTCCAGTTGTTTCCCAAACACCTTCAGGGACGGGGACTCCATCACCTCCCTGGGCAGCCCCTTCCAAAGCCTGACCACCCTTTTTGTGAAGAAATTCCTCCTGGTGTCCAACCTGACCCTCCACTGGCACAACTTGAGGCCATTCCCTCTTGTCCCGTTCCTTGTTCCCCGGGAGCAGAGCCCAACCCTCCAGTCCTGTCAGGGAGCTGCAGAGAGCCAGAAGGTCCCCTCTGAGCCTCCTTTTCTCCAGGCTGAGCCCCCCCCACCTCCCTCAGCCGCTCCTGCTGCTCCAGCCCCTTCCCTGCACACGCACCAGACTCCCAATGTCTCTCTTGCCATGAGAGGCCAAGAACTGGACACAGGATTAGAGGTGCAGCTTCACCAGTGCCCAGCACAGAGGGAAAGGTCATGCTGGGAAAGGTCATGAGTAACTTCTCCCCATTCTTTTTCAGTACTGCCTGTCAGGACATCCAACCTTGCCATGCAACGTGCTCAAGTTCAAATCCACCACCATCATGTTGGACTGTGGGCTGGATATGACGTCCACCCTCAATTTCCTGCCGTTGCCTCTGGTCCAGAGGTAAGTTCTGTGGCCCGTCAGCACTTAAGTTGGTGTCTTGTTGGGTTGCAGTTGGAGTGCTTTGCCTGAAATGGTGTATTGGAAGGAGGGAGGGGATGGGTACAAATGAACAGCATCATCTGATATCATAAATAGACTTTGTTCACTTAAAAATTCTCTTTATCAAAATAACGTCCTTTGGCTCAGTAGACGGAAGACATTTTATGGATTTATTGATTGGTTTTTCTAGATAATTTATTCTAAGCTTCAGTAAAGTATTGCTGCAACTGCTCAGCACAAGTGAGGTCACATATCTGTCATCTTTCTGGCTTCTTCATGCAAGATGAGATAAATGGGTAACAGAGATGGAGTGTGTGGAGCCCAGCAAGTGCTGCTTAACCACCATCTTCTCAGGCTCTCCTCTGGAGCACAGACTAATGCAAAGAAAAACAGCACTTAGCAGTCCTCCAGTTGGTTGCCTCCTTGGCGTAATTGTTCCCTTTTAAAAATTAAATAAATAAAAGGGCATTGCAGCTGGGCACAGGATTGGAACAGCAGGGAAAAGGAGTCTGGAAGGCAATCCTGAGGTCAAGACTCTGTCTATGCCCTACTACAAAGTTGTGTTTCCCCAGTTTTTTAGATTCATTTGGATATTCAGTTAGGATGACTTAACGTCTTGAGTAAATGGAATAAGTGACAAAAAGTAACAGCTGAAAAGGTGGGAATGAGTAACTCTTAGTGATGGAAGCAGCAGGAGTTTTCTCAAAAGCCATTCGGTAACTTTGATCCACAATGAAACAAGTGAGGAACGTTCTGGGTTCAGACGAGACTTTGTGGAGAGGGGAAAAATATGACTGGGAAAGGGAGTTTCCTAAGTGACCTAATGAGGTTAAAGCAGTTTGTCCAGCACTTCCTATGATTTGTTATTTTTTGGAGAGGAGAGGAAAAGAATAGACAATGTTTGCATTGTTCTGCAGGAACGTGGAGTTCAGGGTCTGCTGTAGAGAGGCAACAGATGCCTTAAGAGGGATCGATGTGACAGTTGATTTTTGTCCCACTCCATAATGCAGTTGTTGGCTGCAACGTCTGCTCCTGGGGCAGAAGTAAATTTTGAAGGGATCCAGGAAATTTGGGAAATCCAGGTAGAGGGAGAACTGCCTTGCATTCACTTTCTCCCACCCCCCCTCCAAAGTAAAAGGAAATGGAGAGAGGAACAAGTAGCAAAATGAGGTGATTGAACAAAGGCTTAAGAGGTTCTTTAGAATGGCAGGAATCAGCGCTCCCCGGGGATATGCCAGCTTTGTCTGCTGATAGCAGACCCTGGGAATGAACAGCCAAATTGCAGGTCACAACCTGGAATTCCCCAAGTACCTCCAGGATGTCGGCACTGAAATGACTCAAACTCAATAAGAAAGGATGTCAGATTTGACCCCTGATGGCCCAGTGGAATCGGAGCAAACAGTTGGATTTAAATCCAATCAATCTTGTCGGTGAGGTGATTGAACACCCCTTGCAGCAGGGATTGTCCTGAGCACATGGACTTGGGCGAGTAATTGATCTCTTCAGTGCTCTCCAAACCAGGTGTCCTGCAGAGAGTGGTGGAAATGAGTTAGAAACTTGAGGAGGAATGTGGCTGCCACTGGAATGCCCTTGTCTCTGTGCAGTGCTCATAGATAGGTGTCCATTACCATGATGTCCAAATACCTCTGAAATTCAAAGGCGCATTATCAGCATAACATGGCCAGGTGACAGAGAGCTGACATTGTCATCAGTTGCCAGGTGAGAGGTGACAGGAAGGACTGAGAAATTTAAACACAGATTTGTCAGATCTGAGCTGTGTGTCCTCTCAGAACCAGGTGTGCTGATCTGAGGTGGTCCCAGGTGAAATTTTCATCAGAGAGGAGCCATGCTTCTTTCCGCTGCCTCTGATCCAAGAGAGCCCCAAAGTATGACCCATGAACCGCTGGGACTCTGCAAGTCTCAGTATCTACTCTGCAAAGTTGCCCTAATTTTTACCTCCGTGGGGCACAAAGGTATAATATTACAGAGGATCTTTGCTCTGCGGCTCAATCCTGTGTCATACCTGGCATGGGACCCTCCTTCAGCAAACACTTTGAGAGCCTGTACCTTAATCTCTCAGAGAGGAAAGGGCTGCAGTGTTTGTGGTATTAAAGGGACTGGCATTTTTTAGTTATTTGCTCTTCAAAAGAAAAGAAGCCCATCAAAAGGTGTTTAGATTCCCCCTTGCCCTGGAAGTGGCAGTCCTTGTTCTCTCGAGCCCACAGAGCACGTGCAGGGCACCTACTGTTGCCAAACACTTTATGCCCTCTCGTGTACTTTAAAGGAGGTTTGTCAACCGGAATTTTCTCCCCTGCACCAAAGTCAAATGCAGAACGCTAAAATGAACATGTGGGAAGCTCTTAACCTTTCCTGTCTAGCCATGACACACTTGCTCACATTATTTATGGGACAGTTCCAGCTATTTTGGATTAATCAATCACTCTATTACAATGTCAAAACTGCATCGGCAGGAACTATGTTTCTTCTTGGCTACAAGGTAAAGAGTCCTTTCTGTCCTGTGTTGCTTATTCAACTTCCAGCCACACACCAGACCCCTCTGGTGAGTTTGCCTCCCCTGACAGGCCTGTGCCCTCCTCAGTGGATGCCAGCTCAGTGAAGTCAATAATGCTCTTTCATCCTGAATAAAGCAAAACTCGTCCTTGGTTAAATTATGGGGAATAGGGCAAGTGGATCAGGGCAAGTTCATTCTGTTCTGCCTCGTGCTGGTGAAACACAGATGGATCCAGGGATTTGCAAGGCACAGCTGGACAAAGCCAGAGTGGCTGGACCTGGTGCTGACATTGAGACATTGGGCTGCAAGATCTCCAGATGTCCCTTCCAGCCAAGGTTTCTGTCCTGTCCTCCTGCATCTGTCAAAGCTGTTGCATATCAGAATGCTTTGTTCCTGCTTTTTGCATAGGTCTTTTAGTGTCACTGCAGCAATTATACTCAGCCCCCTCAGTCTCCAAATTACTGCTCCTAAATTGTGCTTTGGAATGTGTTGGTGGGGAGTACGTTCAGCCACTTCATCTTTTCTATCATCAGACTTCTTCAGACTTCCTCTTTATCCTCAAAAGGGGACACGCTTGTCTGGCACAGCTTCTCCAGGATATATAATTCTGCTCTCACCTCTTACCTTCCATCTTCAGTCCTTGAGTTTTGGATTTCCCCATTTTCCTTCCTCTTGGCTTTCTAGGGTGTTCAGTTAGAATTTGTTCTTTTATATCCATGTTAGTCTGAGCACAACATTCCTCTGAGCCCTCGAATCACTTCCTGTTTTCCAGATGTTTAATTTGAAAGCCCTTGTAGGAGCTAAGTATGTTTGTAGAGCTTAGTGCACACCACTTCCAGATTTCATGGCAACCAGGTTCTGGGTCCAGGTCTGAGCTTGTTGCAGGGCTTGTTTCCAGGTGGGTTCAATTCTCTTGTTTCCTCGGCTTTTTTTGGATTTCCACAGATACACTTGAGTCTGGGCACACAGTGGTTTTAAAGCTAAGTTGGAGGCTCCCACAAAAATCAAATGTTATGGGGAGGTACGAAAAAGTCTCTCAGTTAAGGGAGCAAGAAGTGCTGCAGCAAGTACTGTTGTAAACTCAGGATTGCAATGTCCACCTTGAAACTTCTTTTTTAGCATTTGAAACAATTAAAAAGGGGGCTCTGCTGTTGCTTAGAACATGCACTTCACAGCAAAGCCTTCTTGCTCCTTTGTCATTCCAACACAGATAAATGCTCTGTACAGCTGTTGGTGTGGGTCTTCAGGGTGAGAACTAAACATGAAACCATGTTTTATGTGATCTGAAATCCCAACCTATGTCTATAAATGACTTAGTCCAAAGCATCACTCTTTCCTTGCCATTGCTAATGGGAATATTTGTCTGTTGTCCTCTGTCCCAGAACAGTTTTATGGTGCTTTTGTGTTGTTTTGGGCACACAGTTTGTTGATGCCCTAACTTCTGTTTATTCATCCAGTTTCACCACAGGGCAACTAAGCAGCACTGGGCCTTTTTGAAATTCTCCCCATAAATGACTAAAAACTCCCTGCATGCCATGTCCTGTTATAAGTGTCATAATCATGATTTGTAAAAGTCATTTTGGTGAACACTTAACCACAGTGAAACTGTCTGCCTGTTTTATTGAGACTGTTACTTCCCTGAGACAGAATCGGTGCTCTCTGCCTGTATGACACCAGGTAGAAGGTCTGTGCTTGCCCGCTGATCGTGATCCAGTTAATATTGCAATATTTTTTCTTCTTTCTTTCTTTCTTTCCGCAGCCCCAGGCTGTCCAAACTTCCCGGCTGGGTTTTGAAGGATGGGAGCACGTTTCTAGACAAGGTACCGTACTGATGGTTGGAGTTTTCTTGCCGTGAAAAAAGCTCCCTGACAGATTAGGATCCTTGTGCTGCAGGAACAATATTCCACTCTGACTCATCCCAAAGGTTTCTGTGTGTACCAGCCAGGATGTCCTTGTAGAGCAGAAGGGTTTGAAACAAAATGCTAATGGCAACTTCAGGCTCTCAGTCTCTCAGAGGTAGCCTAGATTATAAAAAATCCTCTTAAAATGCAGAAGTCATCACTATGAATATTTTTGTATTTCATGGAGCTCCATAAATAATAGTGCTTTGCCTGCTTAAAGTGCCTTTTATTCCCCAGTCTCAGTTTTCTGACACTGGAGCTTCAGAGCGTGCTTATAAATGAGGTTGGTACTGTACCCTTTTTTAGGCAAGAGAACTCTGAGAAAGGGAATGGGTTGCCTATGGGAGGTCCCTGAGAGAGGAAAAGCATGTCTTTGGCCTCTGAAGTCAACATGTGTTCTGCTGCTGGACATAGCAGGGA
The DNA here is from genome assembly GCA_013396735.1 of Grallaria varia. NCBI lineage: Eukaryota > Metazoa > Chordata > Aves > Passeriformes > Formicariidae > Grallaria > Grallaria varia. The sequence goes on from VWZG01001517.1 coordinate 10,646, forward strand.
GGATTTTATCTCCAGCCTCCTAATTCTAAGACACAGAACTGGCTCATCTACACAAGAGGCACCAAATTTCTCTTTTTTCCCTTCTTTTCATTACATCAGTTTTGTAGGCAGAATTTTTCTGGGGCTTCAACCAAAACTTGGCACTGCAGCGTCCAGCTTGATCTGCCACAGGGGAACAATGAACACAAAAATATGTCAGATGTTAGTAAAATAGGCAGATATCTTTCAAATGTGAGCAGCACTAGGTACCAGTGGAGAAAATACTGTTCTAATAGACTGTTCTCTGACTATGTGAACATTAAAGGAAGCAGTGATAATAGCTGGTTTTGTAGGGAACTTTGAGGTGGACAAAATGGATTGGTCTGATTTTTACAGGCAGGAGAGCTGAAGATCACAGATTAAAGACCTGGTTTTTCTTCTCATTGGAGACAAAAGAAACTGTACAGGCAGCATTTCTGTTGGCAGAATAGTAACAGCTCTATTCAGAGCACTTGCTCTCTGGCAGTCGCAGGGCTGCAGAGCTGCAGGGGCAGGAATGGAGTTGCTCAGTTTGAATTCCCTGGAATTCATTTCTCCTCAGCCCCAGCCTTGGTCTCAGAGCTCCCAAAGAAGGGATCGACTGTCAGTGTAGTTTTATATGGGATGTATTTACGTTTCTGGGTGCTGCTGCTGCAGATTGTGCTCAGGAGAAACCTCCGAACTCACAGGGTGCCAATGGAAATCATGTGTTAAAAATGCAAAGGCAGCGTCTCTTACCTTCACCTTGACCACTGTAACTGCCTGGAATGGTAAATTCTTTGACCCATGCTGGAAAAAGGCAAGGGAAGGAGTCAAAGGGGGGTGTTTTATCATGTGGGGTGGACATTCCTGTTCCAGCACTCTCTGGGTGACAGTTATAAAACTTCAGTCCTGCGGTGGCATTGAAATGTGCTGTGATCTACTGTTAATCATTTTGAACTCCCTGGAGATGAGGTTGGGAGACTTCTGCCACGAGATGTAATTGCTCATTCCTTATGAGTTGGCAGGTGCACTGTAATTATTAAGAACTGGATTCAATCTTTAATTCTGTCAAGTCTGACACTGCCTGAGACCACTCGCTGTGGGACAAGAGAAACATCCACGAGAGGAGGCAGGGTGGGTGGTAGATATCCTGTGAGGTGTGTTAGGAGTGGAGTTGGGAATATTTTTGTTCCACACATAACCCTGAGGAAGGTGGCTTTGCGCGTGACAAAGATTTTGGATGTCAGCCTTGAAAACAGAGGAAGAAAGTAAAGAACTCGAGATCCAGTGGAGATAAATCAAACAGAAAACGCCACGTGGAGCTTAGATCCCTGAAAGTTGTTTCAGCAAACGCTCTGAGAAAGGGGCTAAAAATTGTATTCTGGGCTGCAAATTGTATTCTGGTCCTAATAAGACAGAAAAGGTCGGATGTTGTTTGGAACCAAAACTAAATTCCAAACTTGCCTTCCAAAGCACCCAGCAGTGATTACCAGGGCTCTTTCCTGAGCTCCCCAGGTGCTCTCTCTGTTCCTCCCAACGAGGACCTGATCCCTTCAGATACCGAGCAGCCTTATCTGGCACCAAAGCAATTTCAGCAGATCTGCCTACACTGATTTGGGTCTCGAAGGGGGATAAACATAATGGAGGAATAGGCTGGAAATTACCTGGGAAAAAGAAAATGTTTGGAAAGTGAAGAATGTGCTGCCTTGGAGTAACATTGTGTTGTACTTTTGTGTCGTCTCTGTTGATGTGGTTTTTTACAGGAGCTAAAGGAGTGCTCTGGCCACGTGTTTGTGGACTCAGTGCCCGAGTTCTGCTTGCCAGAGGTGAGTTTCTTTTACTGCAAATCTGGCTCTGTTCAATCACCAGGGAGAAACTGGCTTTATTATTATTATTATTATTATTATTATTATTATTATTATCTTGCTAACTAATTAGTACTCAGTAAATAATACTGCTAAAACCTGTGTGTTGTTAAAGTGCCTCAAGTATCTATTACACTGGGAAAAGGATGGAAACAGCCCTTTTCAACAGTGGTTTTGGGAGATGTGGAAGGTCTCCCGGAGCAGATCAGTATCTCACACAAGAGTAAGACTTAACTGTCCCTTTTTATGGGCCTTCCAAAGACAATCTGACTGAGCTGGGCTGGAGTACGACAGGATACGTGTGGTGATCCTGATAAGGGCAGGGAACGAAGGCAAGGGAAGCTGCTTGTCTCTGACCATGGATGCAGGACCTGCCCACTGGAGCTCCCTGGGGTTAAGCCAGGTTTGGGTTCTGCTGGGCTGCACTTGTGCCAGCAGCACATTTAGGTTCAGAAGTTTTGCTGCCTCCTTTGCTGTCCATCGCTGCCTCTGTGAGGGAAGAACTGTGCCTTCATATCCACTGACGTGGCTGCAAGCGGCTGCTTCTCAAGCTGGTTTTTACAAGAATTCCTGGATGTAAAAAAAAAAAAAAAAAAAGGCAAGCAAGACCTTGAAGGTGTTTAAACTACCTGGGGTTACCTGACTGATCAGGTTAATGCTGTGTGTAAGAGTAAAAAGCTGAGCTAAAGAAGTCAAAAGCAGAGTAGAGAGAGATGGGGGAGGATGATGGGGAGCAGTCTGGGAATAGTATCCTCTCTCCTCAGTCTTTTCAGACTGCAGTAATGTCAGTTCTTTCATTTCATGTTGGGGTATTTTCTCTGTCTTTCAAATGCAGGCAATTGCTTTTGGGCTGCACTTTTCCCCCCCCCCCCTTTCTGCCTGACCTTGTTGACAGGAAGTTTGGAAGGTTGTTGTCAGCTTCCTGGGATTCTGGCAAGAGTGTTTCTGTCTGTGGATCCCATGAAACTCGCCTCTGGCAGCTCCCGACTCTTGTCATCTTGATACTTCGAAGCAAGTTGGTGGCTCTGGTACTGGTTTTGCCAAGTGATTCCAAAGGATTATAACCATTCCAACCCAACTGGAATGGTTATAATCCAATCACACCAAAAACCTCAACCCCAAACCCTAATAATTGAGAGTTCTTGCGAGCTTTCTGGTTACTGTGCTATGGAAGGAACGTGGGAAGCATCTGTACGTGTAGGAAGTATCATCCTAGCTCAGCTCTTGGGAAGGATGGAGTCTTTGTGCTGGATTCCCTTTGGAATTGAGACCATGCACAGGAATGGTAATCCAGCTTCAGCCACACTTTTTGATTGCTTTGTTGGGCTGGGAAGCACCCACTTGTATAGCTCTAAATACGACTGACAGGGAGTCACTGCTGCGTTTCACCCGTGTTATCACTGCATGGAGCTGCTTCCCAGCAGTCTGTGGTACAACAACCAGCTGCTCATGTCACCATTGTAGGGACTTTAGAAGTGGCCTTTCACACGTTTTCCAAAGTTCTCAACAGATGCCAAGTCTCCGTGAGCACTAGGAAGAGATCAGGTATTGACACCCAGCTCACCCCTGAAGCCCACTTGTCTGGAGGAGGCTCAGGTGTCATGGCCAGCTCAGAGCACCAGCAGAGTGGAAATGCTGCCGGTGTTTGGCAGCACAGGATGAGAAGAGGCTTTGTCTTTTCCTTTTTCAACTTCCACGCCACTTCTTTTGAAGAAACTCGTCTGCAAAAGCAGTTAGCAGGAGACTGACGGTATCGCTTCCAGGAACACCATTGCCAAAGCAAGGCAAGATCTGGATCTGCTCCAGCAGCCACAAGGTGATGGAGGCTGTCTCGGCAGCAGAGTACACTCACATGTCAGAGGGCAGGGCGCAGCCCTCTCTTTGCTTGGCAACCTTCTGCTCCCTCACTTCACGTTTCAAGAAACATTTTGAAACCTCTTCAGTTCAAAGGCACTTCAGTGAGATGGCCGCAAGTCCCAGGGAAGATTTTACTTTGTTTTGGTTTTGACACCCTTCTCATCCTATTAGTAAATGCTTCTGGGATGCTGAGACCTGGGATGCTTAAGGCTGGGAAGTGGTTGTGTTTATCCTCCTGATGGCTCGTCAGCTCAGGGCTGGAGCCCCTCTGCTCTGGAGCCAGGCTGGGAGAGCTGGAGGGGCTCAGCCTGGAGAAGTGAAGGATCCAGGGAGACCGGAGTGCGCCTTCCAGGGCCTAAAGGGGCTCCAGGAGAGCTGGAGAGGGACTTGGGACAAGGCATGGAGGGACAGGACACAGGGAATGGCTTCCCAGTGCCAGAGGGCAGGGAGAGATGGGACATTGGGAAGGAATTGTTGGCTGTGAGGGTGGGCAGGCCCTGGCACAGGTTGCCCAAAGAAGTTGCGGCTGCCCCTGGATCCCTGGAAGTGTCCAAGGCCAGGTTGGATTCCCTTGGAACAACCTGGGCTAGTGGGAAGTGTCCCTGCCCATGGCAGGGGGTGGAATGAGATGAGTTTTAACGTCCCTTCCAACCCAAACCAGTCTGCACTTCGATTCGAGCTGAAAACCAAGCCATGAAGGAACCAAGCCTTGGCAGGAGGATCCTTTGATACCACACTGTGAGTGTGTCTCTGCCTGGAAGCTCAGGGAGATAAAAGGTGCCCTGTCATGGGGGGATCCGAGGATGGTGTTCCCTCATCATGGATGGCTCCAACATCAGCTGTGATCAGGAACTGAACCCCTGAGCGCTTAGCGAGGAGTTAAGCAGCTTGTCACCAGAGCACTGTGTCAGCCCTCTGAAAAGCAGAGTGACCTACTTTCTTGCCTTTTTTATTCAAATTGCTGGACCGAGCCTTGTAATCAGATAATATGTGCTTGATGAGTGTTGAATTCCATTAGCTGCTCTATAATAACTGAGTTAGAGGTCATACATCTTGTAAATTCCTGACTTGACGCCGTTTGTGTTATAGCATTACCAGTAAATATTTCTAATTAAAATTCTTTTAACAATGTGTGAAATCTTCTTTCGCTCTCAGAACTCTTGTCTAAACTGTCACATCAAAACAAATTGGACCCACCCGGCTGTTTTGTTGTGTCCTATGAATGAGCTTCATCTCCTGCTGTAGGAAATGTGAATGATAAAGATGCCAAGCGTTTACTTGGGGAAAATAGGGGAATTATTTTAAGCATACGAATAAATACAATCTTCATTCATCTCTCTCACTCTCCTGGGGTACAATACGATGTGCTGCATAAAAAAAAGTATGAGCCACTCTGCTAAATCAGTGCTGCAGAAGTTTTGGTGTCTGTTCCTCCCTAAGGAAGTGCACACATCAGTTCTTTGATAAAAGTGTAATCGCCATGGATCTCATAACAGCAGCCATTTCCTTGCCTGAAACACAGACAAATCCAGGACATGGTTTCCTTTTAGGGGGCTTTTAAAATAAATCTTCTTAATTTAAAAGAAATAATAATCTTTGCCACAGCTGAGACAAGGCATGAGACAGACTTCTTTTTTTTTTAATAAACTTGTTATATTCCTGAACTGTAAATTTAAAAATAAAAAAGCAGAATAAGAAGTTTTTCTGCCCTTGCTTAAACTTCATGAAAGGGTTACATGTTGCTTCTCTCTGTGCTCTGTTCTCAGACTGAACTGCTTGACCTCTCCACGGTGGATGTGATCTTGATCTCCAACTATCACTGCATGATGGCACTGCCCTATATCACAGAGTACACAGGGTTCACTGGAACAGTCTATGCCACCGAGCCCACTGTTCAAATTGGCAGGTAAAAAGCCCCTTAATATTCTCTACTCCTCTCCCATCACTGCTCAGGAGAAGGTGTAAAGGACAATATGGGGAGAGGAGTGGTGTCTAATGTTCCGAAGAGGCTCTTAGGCAGGAGCTGAACACCAGCCAAGTCCTTAGTGCTGCAAATGTGTTAACTCAATGTTTCCCAACCTCTGGAACCCTCTGTCCTCAACATTTACAGCGGGTGCTTTGTGTGGAATGCAGGCAGCTGATGTGGGACAGGAGATCCGGAGTGGGATGAAACACCTCAAGCAGCAATTGCCGTATAGCCAACTTCAAACCCCATGAACCACAGTTCTCCTGCTCCCCTTAAGCAAAAGGAGTCTTTTTGATAAGAAAACTGGAACTCTTGCCCAGAGCAGCTGTGGCTGCCCCTTCCCTGGAAGTGTCCAGTGCCAGCTTAGATGGGGCTTGGAGTGACCTGGCATAATGAAAGGTGTCCCTGCCCATGGCAGGGAATGGATCAAGATGATCTTTAAGGTCCCCTCCAATCCAAACCATTCTAGGGTTATAGGATTCCATATAACCACACCTTCCTCCACTCCGTGGAAGGGAATTTAAGCTGACTTCACCTCAAATGACAGTGGAGATACATAAGCTCTGAACTCCACAGAGAAGTGCTGAGAAAAACAGCAGGAGTTGGAGACTGAAACAGAAAATCTAAGATCTGACAATACACTCAAACCATAATAGTCATCAAATTTGGCAGTCTGTTCTTCAAAATTGTCCTGTGGATTGAGTAGGTCAACACCAAATGCTGCAGGTTTGTCCCTTGATGAGGCCTAAGTGGCCTTGTGCTCTGTGCCTCTCTCATGCAGAGGGACTGCCCTGGTCAGTAATTAGAGCTGGGATTAGGCCCTGGTATCTGGACAACTCTATAAGCACTTTAGACAAGGAATCCTTGTCTCTTAATGGTCCTGTGCAAACTTTCCATGCCAGAGTAATTCCTCCATTGTGTGAAAACAAAGAGGAACTGAAGGCCCTTGTAGGTGAAAGGAATTGTAGGAATATGAACTAGTAGGAGACCTCTGGGCTTTGTTGGTCCAATAAGAAGCATGGTCTTGTGGAAGGCTATACTGGTGTGGTTCTCCCCATCCCAAGTAATTCCAGATGCCATTCTGCAGGTAAATCTGTGACTTCCTATCTTCTGGAGAAATTACAAATGCTGTTTAGTTTTGGGCAGAGAAATCTGCAGTGAGAATTTTTAATGCCTGACACATTTTTCTGTCTCAAATGTGCCCTGGTAGATGAGGAGAGTTCACTCTGACAATGTGCTTGGCTTCTCTAAGTGATAAACAGGCACCAGCTAATGAGTTTTCATTGTATATTTTGTCTCATTCCATATGACGTGTTATGTCAGTAATGAAGAAATTATCTGGCACTTTCCAAACAACCCATAGCCCAGTGGGCCGGATCTTGTGCTGTCACAACCAGGCAGCTGGAATTGGTGGAGAGACAGGGGTGGTGTCGGCAATCCCTGCGGTGCCCCTGGGGGAAGGGCCCCTGTTTCAAATGGCCCGAGAGTGTTACAGTTCGTGGAGTATTTTGGCAAGATTTGGGGCAAAGCTCTCTTCCCGTGCGAGAGGCTGCGGTGCTAATTTAGTCATGATTAATTTAGTCGTGATTATCTTCTCAGGCTCCTCATGGAAGAGCTGGTGAATTCCATTGAACGCGTGCCAAAGGCTCAGTCTGCCTCCATGTGGAAGAACAAGGAGGTACAGAGGTAAAGAACAAGTGCCTGGCAAAGGTGGCTGTCCTAAAACACTCGGCAGAGTTTAGGATTCTCTGCAGTGATGAGTCAGCTCCCACTATGAGATTTCCGAGGAAATTTCCAGCTGCGACTCCTTGGGTCGGTTCTTTCTTTAATCATCTGCACGTTGTTGGTCCTCCAGCCTCACGAGCTTGATTTGGTTTAGCTTCATGATGGTAGATAAAACCAGCACATTTTTATATTAACATCATAAAAAGTTGTCGAAATTAGCAGGCTATTTAAACTTAATGATATTGTATTGGAGTAATTTAAATTGAAAGTGATATTTGCATTCATGTTTGCTGAATTACTAAGAAAGTCAAGGCACAGCTGTTGGAGGGAACTGGTGGTTGACTGTTATTTTTCTTCCCATCTTCTTTTACACTTGAACACCAGAAGTGAGAGTTTTGGCTTTCCAAAGCTTCAAACCATATTGAAATCCGAAGGAAAAAGGTTATTTGGAAACACTGTGTCCATTATTGCAGCTATACATCAAAACAAGGTGCCCAAAATTGAGGGCTTCTACATCTAACATTTTGAAAGCCTATGGAATCTGAAAATTATCCATCCAGTTTATTAATTGCAGATAATGCTTTCCTTGGAAATAAAAACAATTTTAGGTGCACAACATGTTCCTTGGAGGAGACAGTTTCGTTTTTAGCACATTTTAAAGATAGGGTTGGTTGATTAGAAAGTTATTTTTAAAGGCTGCTTTGTGCATTTTAAATTGATCTCCCATTTCCTACCACTGATTCTTAAGGTGGCTTTTCTAAAATTGATTTATCTTATACATTACAAAAGTAGTCTTGATATTTTCCACTGTCACAAAGCAAAGAAATTGAAAATCCAGATTGCCATGTTTTTGGCTCTATGTTTTGTTCCCCTGCTGAACTCAGGAGCAGCCTTTGCACTGGAACTCTCACTCCTCTGAGAAAGTGGGTAAAACTCAGATGTAAAGCAAAACTAAAGACATTAAAGCTCATCAGGATTTCACAACAGTGATTTTTCTAAATGTTGGTGTTTGCTGGCCTGACCGAACCCGCTCCAGCAGCTCCCAGGGCGTGAAGAGACAGGACTGGAGCTGTTATTCCTGGCACACCACGGCGTGTGTTTTGTATGCACAGTTTAAAGGAGGCTCATATATCTTGGAGCTCATGTAATGTCACTTTCCTGGTGGTAATATTTTAGGAAAAGTGCTGCCTGGCACTTTGCATGCTGCTGACTATTCCAGAGGCGAGCGCAGAGAGGGAATCTTTGTTCTGATTCAGCTGCGGTCTTTTTTTTGTTGAAGTGGTATTTACAATGCATTTTCCTCCCCCATACTGCTGGGGAAGCACCCCAAAACTGATAGTTCCTGCTGGGTACCATCGTGTAGCTGTTCTCAAGGGGTACCGGGGTGGGGCTAAACAGCTATTTAGTAACATAAATTTGTGTGTCAGAATCTCTGCCGTGAGGTCACGAACCAGCGTTGTCTGTGAGCCAGAACAAAGGGACCAATCCGAATTCCCTTTCCACCCTTCACCTCCCTGTGCTTCTGTAAAACGGAGCTCCCACCCACCCTGGAGGGCATACAGGGACTTAATTAATGTTTGAAGAGTGTTTTGAGGCTCCTGGTGTCACACAGGAGTGAATGGAACTGATTATTAGGGCATGTGAGCAAACATCCACCGCTCCACAAACCAACACCTGGCTAATGGCACATGCAGGGCTGGGCTGACATCCGTTAGTTAAGAGAATGTGATCCTTGAGGAATTGGGGTTTTTTTAATACTTGGCAGTTGCTAGAATGGAATACTTATTACTTCTGAATGTAGCTTTAATTTTTCAGTCTGATCAGTCCCCATTACTGCTTTACAGTTCAGCTGGTTCTACTCTGAACAGTTAGTATAAAACACAAAGTATTATCATCTCCATTAGATAAAGCATCGGAGCATTTTAAATGCAAACACTATATAAAATATAATAAGTTCATTAGAGTGGTTTGCATTTTTCCATTACCAGCTCCAGTCTGAACTAATAGCTTAGCCAGTTTTATTGCCAATGGGGTTTATTGGAGATGAGCAGCCTCCTGGAAGCTCTGCAGATGTCAGCCAGGATATCTTTCACACTGGGTGGGATTCAGGGGGTGAGGAGCAAGTTTGCCTTATGAAAGGCACTTACGTTGACTTCTCGTTCGGTGGTTTCTTGTGTCTTGCAGTGTCTGCAACAGGCTGTTTCCTGAGCCTGAGTAGGGGACAAGGGCTGATCTAGTTTGGTGCTGCCTCCTCCTCTACCTTCAAACAATTCTGCGGTCTTATGTCATATATAAAATGCCACCCTCTGCATTGACCAGGAGGGTCAATGCCTCGGTGCAGATGCCCAGTTACAAACACAAACCTCTGAGTTTCTTAAATGTTGTGTCCTTGATGGTGCTGCTTCGTGGTACCTTCGTGCTGGTGGCTGTCCCAACATCTGCCCCACGCACATCTGGGTGTTGGGAGGTGATCCATTACAGGGTGTTGCCAAAGCAGATTTACTTCCAGACTTTAAAACATCCTGTAGTACCTCTCCGTGCAGATTTTGAAAGTGAGTGTGACACACTGATTGCCAGCAGGGGCGCACTGAGGGACCAGCACCTCGCTGTCTCTGTGCCACTCACCTGAATAAAACCACTGGAGACTGGTGCCACTGGTCTCTGCCAAGGGTTAGAGTATTTTCACAGCGTAACCACAGAGCCAGGGCTGATATGAAACTTCCTTCAATCACCAAGGACAATTCCCCACTTTCTCCATTACCTGGAGAAATATTCTCCTCTTCCCAGAAGAGAAGCTCCTGAAAGCATCCAACACTAAATGCCTCTTATGGTGGGTTAAAGGCTTTTACAGGCAATTTGCTTCAGTGCAGTGGTGGACAACTATCCACATTGTTTGGCCTTTTGTTGCTTGACTTCCCAAAAAAGACCTTGAAGGCTTTGTTTGTTTCCTGAAGCACAATGTGCTTTCAGCCAGCGAGTGCTGGAATTACAGTTATCACTCCAGACCTGTGCAGTGGTCTTGGCAAGAGCTGGCCTTAATCCTTTCTTCAGTATCTTAAATTATGGAGGAGTTCACTGACCTAGTAGATATAACAATAAATTAAATTCCTTTAAACAAATTGATCAAAGAAACTTGACCAATTTCCATAAATCTTTGGAAATTGGTTTGAATTAGCCTTTGATTTAGCATTGGTTTAATATACAAAAAAAAAATCCTATTCTTCTTATGCATTTGGCAGCTGTGCTGCTTCCTGCCTCAGTCCATGTTCCTAAGGAAGATTTATTTCCCAGGAGTTAGCTATCCCTCTTAGAGCCCATGACATTATAGTTCACTTCTTCCCTTGACAACACCATCCAGCTAACTTGCAATGTCTGTGAGGAGTGGAATGGATGGACTTTACTTTGGTGTAAAACATCTGAAATACTTCCGTGTAGGGCGTTTCCGAGAGCTCTGCAGCGTCAGCTCGTGTCTCCTTGCCAGTGCGCTGGGGCCAAAGGCAGCCGAGCTGAGCTGCAGGGACACGTGCTCTTGGAAGAGCCCAGGGACAAAAATCAGAGCAGAGCCCGGGGACAAAAGTCAGAGCAGAGCCCTGCTCCTGGTCTGAGACTTGTATTTCACTCACAAGATTGTGTCAGATTATTAGTATATTCGATTATTCAGGTGTTTTCAGATTCTTAGGACATGTGAAACAGCCACTGATCCAAGATCCCAGTTGTCTCTGCCGGTGCTGGATGTGCGTTTCATGTCGACATCTCAGATCAGGCAGTGTCTTTCATGGGGGATGAAAATACCACAGGAGCTGTGATAGCACCTCAGTCACAGCTCCTTCTCTGATGCAAGGGCTGTGTAGAACAGCAGTGAAGAGCTGGAGGGGGACAGTCCTTGGGATGAGCGGGAATGGGCTGCTCCTCAACAGGAGCTCCTGACTTTGAAGCACCAGGCACCCTGAAAAGAACAAGAGTGAAATCTAAGATCTGGGGAATACAGAGGGGTGTGTAATGTGCACCAGGACATTCTGAAGCTGCTGGTCTTTGCAGGTTGCTGCCGGCCCCGCTGAAGGACGCCGTGGAGGTGTCCATGTGGAGGAAGTGCTACACCATGCCCGAAGTGAACGCAGCCCTCAGTAAGATCCAGCTCGTGGGCTATTCCCAGAAAATTGTGAGTACCTCTGAAGGTGCCCTCGGGTCAACACCAACAACTCGTTTCCCAGCTTTCCCCTGGAAATGCCCTTCCTTTTCTCCTTCCCCTCTAGATCCCGTGTAAGATCTAGTTACCTTAGCCCAGGAAAGCAAGACGAGATTATACGGAATGTCCTTCACTCTGCCTCCCAGGAAGGGCTCTTGTTTGCTGAAATGAGGGATATCCATTTGTTTCCCCTCTTCCTTGGGGAGCCCAATTTTAAGGCGGTGTACCTTCAAATTTGGAGTTGATGGGCGGCCCACTGAGAGCTGGGAGGATGCAGGGAATGGATGCATCCTGTCTGTCTGTAAAGCCACATCCCCTTCTGAGTTACCATATCTCACTTCTGGGAATCTTTTGAGTGCTTCAGCCTCCACTTTCTTTCATACTGTAAATTAGGGATTGTAAACAAAACCTAATGGTTCGATGTGAACTTCAGAAACTCCTTTCCCAGAGCCCCCAGATAACAGTTATTGCCCGTAATGCCGTTGACTATAATCCAGTGGAGCTTCCAGGATGAACTGAACCAGCAACTCCATAGTCTGCAGATCCCTTTTGGTTTGCAGGCATCATGTGGGCCATGATCCCTGCCCTTATGCGGGCCATTTGTACCAGTTTTTGTTGCTCGGGGGCCTTAAGAAATAAAAAATTGGGGTTAAAGAAAGTAGTGACTCCTCAGTGTCCACAGGTTGCTACTTTACAACCATCCTCACAGTGTGGATGCATCTTGCCTAATTTTAGCTCTGTGCATCTGAGCCAATCATTCTTTTACAGTTACTGGGGAAAAAACCCCGTGTTTTATCTCCTCCCCAAGCTAACTTTTAAAATAACCAGACTTCAGAGCCTCACTCTGAGGGATGGAGGCCCTGCCGTGTTTTGCAAAGCATCCAAATCCGCATTGAGATAGTAGAAAAATCATTAGTATTGCAGGAATCAGGTGCTTGTTCTATTATTCAGTAACCAGAAAACAGATCACATTAGGGAGGGGTACGTGGAGGGTTATTTTGCCCTCTCCAAACAAGTGTAACACATTCTTGTGTGCAGGTTTCTAACGACACCTGGGAAGGAGACAACTGTCACGTTGCTTATGCTGAAAGTAAAATGTGGATTGAGCTTGGAGGGTGTTCTTTCTAAATCACCAGCAGACAGCATCTAAAAAGAAATAAAGTTAGAAAGCAAGTGAGTTTGAGGTTAAGTTTGTTTTCTGCAGCAAAATTTGCAACACAAAGAGTTTTATATCAGTGGAGAAATGCTGTCCTTTCTTCTCTCCTGCTGGCCCATATTAATTTAACTTCACTAAAGGAGAATGAAGTTTTCAAGGATTTAAAGCTCCTGCAAACTTTGTTATTACAGCAAAGGCAGGCAGAGAACCAACAGCCTGGGTGATTCCTTCATTTTGGGGTATCATTCAGTAGGAACGCAGATGTCACAGAATTCACATGGAAGAGAGACTTTGTCAAGGCTCTGCTTCAGGAAAGGTTTTTCTTAGCGCAAGTGTCCTGTTAATAAAGAAATAAATAAAACCATCAGACCTAAAGCCAGGATACCATAAAGCCTTCATAAAGGCCTTGAGTAGCAGAAGTGCTTTTAAAATTCTTGTCACTGATGATAAAATGACCTGTTGGGGCTCACCCCATTTGATGTCTCTTGCTGTGTGTTCCAGGAGCTGTTTGGTGCCGTGCAGGTCACCCCTCTGAGCTCAGGCTACGCTCTTGGAAGTTCCAATTGGATTATCCAGTCGCACTATGAAAAGGTCTCCTACGTGTCAGGATCTTCTCTGCTTACGACACACCCTCAGGTACGGCCCCTGACTTCTGGTGGGCTTCTTTAGGTGGAAGTGTCTTTGCTCAAAAACCAAAAGTGTGGCTCATTCCAGCTGGGATCAGGTTTAGGACAGAAGCCACACTAAGGTAACTCTGTTATCAGTGGCTGGCCTTGGTGGGCACTGCTAAGACGTACCCTGATAAGTGCCAGGTATCAATAGTTATGAGGGAAACATAACTAAAATTCCATGTTATGGATGATTTGGTGTTAACTGAAATTCTCTTTAAATAGGAAATTTTCAGCAGAGTTAAACGAAAGAGCATTAGTGATTTTTTTTTAAATCCATATTTCACCGAAGAGTTTTCCCAGACAGTTCACAGACTGCTTCTATATCACTTCTGAAACATCCTTCCTTGGGAGAAATGATAGCTAACTGCCTGCCAACTTTTCCACCCCGCTCTGCTAAGGGCAAAGTCTTTATAGTGCTGTAGATGTAATTTCCAGTAAATTAATTCTCTCTAGATCCATAAATTCTTAGTGCAAAGAATGGCTCGAAGTTTGCAGTGCTGTGTGCTTCAGAAGTTGTCAAAATAGTTAAAAGCATTATTAGCAGGAGGTATTTAAAAATAATTTAGAAAATGTGTCAGGTTCATGATCAGTAAGTAATTTCCCCCAAGGTGGGGATCTGCTGGAGAGCTTTGCTTCTGAGCATCCTTCACTTAAAAGCCTGTTCTCAGGAGCTGAGCAACTGCAGTAGAGAAAGGATCCTTAATAGTCCGGCCATCCTTAGCTGCACAAAATGGATCAGAGCCTCTAAATCCCTTTTTCTCCTCAGCCTCATTCCAGCCTGGGTTGTGCTCTCTTATCCCCTCCTAGTGAAGGAGCAGTAACATTTGACAGTGGAGGAATGGGGTATTTCTGTGTGGAGGAACTTCTGTAAGGTGCAATTTGGTAACTAAGACTGTTTCCCCTTCGTTGGCGTGAGGTGCTGACTCAGTTTATCAGGTCACACTGGCTGCGCGTCATCCTTTTCCAAAGGTGAACGTTTCTCTGGAAGCTCCTGGTGAAATCCCTGTTTCTGAGGAAATCAGCTCCACATGGCAGGCCACAGGGTGTGGTCTGCACTCACTGCAACCTGCAGCAGAGGTGGGAGCATCAGACGGGGCAGTTGGAGCTTTGAAAGTGCAGGAGGAGGTTCTGGGAGCGTCCCTGAATCCCGAGGGACCTGCTCCGTTTGCCAACAAGAGATGGAACCTGGATTAGTCACTGCTGACAGTGCTGCTGTCCCTTGTGCTTTGCAGAGCATAATTGTCCACTAACACATAGTTTGAAGGCACAGCTTACCAGGTAGTTAAAATCACATTCAGTTTGCACTTCTCTTGCTATTTACCACGTTACAGACATTACCAGAAGTCATCGTTGTCTTGTATTTCCTTCCTGATGCTTTTTGAAGACAATGGGTATTTTTTCTCCTGGGGTGAATCCCTGTGAGCACCAGCCCAGGCTGCTGCAAAATGGGGATTCTGTGATAACTAACTAGTGGGTTTTGTGAGCTGCCAACCAGCTCTTCAGCTCTGTGGTGTCTGACAGACAGCATGTAATGATAACAATGTCTTGAGTGGCACAGAGTGAGAATTGGGTTCAACAAATTAAAGTTATTTGTCTGACCTGTTTCTCCATAGACTCATGGTGAGTAATCAGTGTTGGGTCCAGTCCTGTTTAACATCTTTATTTATGATTTAGATGAGGGGATTGAGACCATCATCAGCAAATTTGCTGATGACACCAAGTTGGGAGGGAGTGTCG
>VWZG01001517.1:26136-72449 GCA_013396735.1 Grallaria varia
TAGCCAGGTGGGGGTTGGTCTCTTCTCCCAGGCAGTCAGCAATAGGACAAGGGGCCACGGGCTTCAGCTCTGCCAGGGGAAATTTAAGTTGGACATTAGAAAGAAAATTCTTTCCAGAGAGAGTGGTCAGGCATTGGAATGGCCTGTCCAGAGGGGGGGTGGATTCACCATCCCTGGAGGTTTTTAAACTGAGATTGGACGTGGCACTGAGTGCCATGATCTGGTAAACTGACTGGAGTTGGACCAAGGGTTGGACTTGATGATCTCGGAGGTCTTTTCCAACCCAATCAATTCTATGATTCTATGATTCATCGTGAAATTCCCATTTTTCAGCAGTGTGTGAAAACAGTCACTGCATTTTGGTTTAAAAGGGATACCTTTCCAACATACCTGGAGCTTTTTGAATAGTGGTAAAACCCGAACACTTTTCCAGGGAGTTGGGAGTTAGGCCTGGCCCCTTTCGTTGTTCCCTTTTCTGTCTTCTGACAGATGGTTCCTCTTGAAATGTTGCCTCCCCCTCTCCTGAGGCAGGAATTGACACCAGTGCCACTGAAGTGGAGAGCAGGAGTTGACAGCACAGGTTCAGACATGTCACTAAAAGCCTTTTAAGACACATTCTTTACATTAACCCACAAAAATCAATGTGAGCCCTCTCACTGCAGTGGCATCTGAAATTATGTGGATCTAATGTGGCATAATCATTATGTACATTATCACAGGCAGATTCCATATGATTTTTTATTGCATTATTGGCATTTCATTTTCACGGACACACTACGGAGAGTCAGAGATTGTGATAAATCTCATGTGTCAGGTCTGATCCTACAAGGGGGTGCACAGTGTAAACTTCTGTCAAAGCTGATAGGAAATTCCCCTGCTCGCTTAGCAGTGCAAGGTCCTTCTCAACTGCTTCAGAACGGCTCTGGGAACTGTGAGCGGAGGCATTAACATTCCAGTGGTCTTCAGGGTTCAGTAGGGGGAATCTCTTCATCAGTGTTTTCTGGTAGAAACCTTTCCTGGCTGCTGAGACTGCAGAGAATTCTACTCTGTGTTTGCTAATGGGGAGAAATGGGTTTGCGTTTTCCTTCTAGTTTAGTAAAACACCAATATAAAACATGTTAATTAATAGAGCTCAGTGAAAAAAGGGTGAACCTTTTGCACTTTGATGATGCTTGGGGGTTCCTTCCCACTCAGGATATTCTGTGATGCCACGATCCTGTGATTTCGATCCGTGCCCCAAACTGTCACTGTATTTGTTACGTCGTGCCCGGAGAAACCTGGGTAGCAGCTTCCCATTCCTCACCTTATTTCCCTGTGCTCTGTTCCAGCCCATGGACCAGGCGTCCCTCAAAAACAGTGATGTTCTCATCCTGACGGGTCTGACCCAAATCCCCACTGCCAACCCTGACGGAATGGTGGGAGAGTTCTGCAGCAATTTGGGTAGGTCATGGAGAGGATTCTTCTGCCTGTTTTATCATCTTATTCATGGCTTTGGGTGGGAAATAATTCTGAGATTCCTGGAACTGAGTAAGTTGTCCAGCTATAGCTTCTGGCATAAAACTAGCTGTTTAGATTTTACGACGTGCTCCTGATGTCATTAATACAGTAAGTGCTTGGAGAGACACAAGTTGTACCTAAAATGTTTTGGAATGGAGCAGGTATAATGAGATTTAATCATCTGCTGCTCCTGGTTTGCTAAGGACGTTGCTTGGCTGCCAACAGGCTACGTGTGGCCTGGGCTTTGGATATTGTTCCCAGCTGAAATATCACTATTTCCTTCCTGTATCTCAGCCAGTGTAAAATCTTTACATGCTTTTTTATGGCTTTCAGTTTTGAAAACAAGCACATCTGCTTCCTTTCTTACACCTGATTTTTAAATATATCAAAAGCAAACAGCACAATCTCTGTTTAAAAAAAAAATAAATTGAGATATATTTATAGACCCCCCAGAAATATAAAACCTAATCAGACGCTTTCACAGCTGGAAAAGCTGATAATTGCAAAGCTGTGATATCCGTGTGAATGGCAGCATTTCCCAGCCTGTTTGGAATGTCACATCCAGTGCTGTTCTCTCCTTTTCTCCCCTCCCCCCTACTCAGTTCCTCTGTGCTCTCAGCCTTCTTCCATCAAACCTCTTTCTCCTGTCTGCCCCACTGCACGCTGCCTGCTCTTTTGTCAGAGATCTTCCCTTTATTTGAAATTCACTACTTTTTGCAAAGAAAACTAAAAAGCTTGTGAGAGGAGGATCCTTACAAAGGGATATTACAGAAGATATTACAAGACTAAACAAAACTAAATTCCTGATCTAGTGGAAAGTTCCCTGCTCATGGCAGGGGAGTGGAACTGGGTGATCTTTAGGGTCCATTCCAACCCAAGCCATTCAATAATTCTGTTAACAGAGCATATTTTGGCATTTGTAAGACTGATGATCAGTGGTTTTACCAAAGATCCTCTCTGCCGACATCCTGACTCCAGCAGGGACCAGGAGCAGATTGCCTGGAACAGTGTAGAACAGGGTGAGATTGTAGAATATTCCCAGTCTTCAAACATTTTTATTTCAGGAATTTCCTGAATCAAACATGGTCATGTAGTTAGTGATGTTGAGTGGATTTGTTTAACCTCCCCTCAAAGCTGTGTTAACTCTTAACACCTGGGACTTCCTCTCCTAAATGATGTGTTGTACATGTGTGTATTTCATCTGTGTTTTCATTGTTCATAAGCACTGTTGATTTTATGACCCTGTGATCAGTTTTGGTGACCTTGTTGTGCTGGATCCAGATGTGCTGCCCCTCTCTGTCCCCCAGCCAGATGGTGGCACAATCACCTCCTATCATGCTGAGTGAAAAATCTAATTTTAATTACTCATTGTTCATTAAAATGTTTTTAAAAATTGAAGTCCTAGAGGTGTAGTTGGGCCAAAGCAAAATTCAGAAGTTGAACGTGTATATATAAACGTGCTACATATGTTGGTACAGGTGGGTGTTTGTCTGCACAAGGTCTGGTTTACAGAAACATTCTGAACTATTTGGAGGGCTTTGCAGAAGGTCTTCAAGCTTTGAAGACCAAGGAAGCTCCATGCTTAAAATAATGCCATTTTAAGAACCTGGAATTTGACAGGTATTTACCAAAAAAACAGCAATCTGAAGAAATAGATAATTCCACATTACTGCAGTGTTAAGGCTGTCTTTCACGTGACAGCAGCAGTAGCTACACATCTACCGAACATCAGGAGAAGAAAATAGAGAGTTAATTTTCTTTCAAATATGTAAAAAGTCCAAAAAGCAGTGCCTTACTGGGAATAAACAAGAGTAGGCAAGCTGAGCATGGTAGTTTTCATCTCTTTTCCCCATTTCCAAAGTGTTCAGGGGAGTGCACAAGCAGCTCAGAATCCACTTGGTAAAAACTCTAAAGCAGACCCAAATCTACCCAAAAAGGGGTGTGATGAGGTAACAGCGTGTTTGGGAAGAGGGGCTGTGAATACAGAAATGAGTGGAGGTGTGAAAATTGCACCTTGATCTCTCTTCTCCTCTGTGAGAAACAGAGTCCCAAGCCCAAGTGAGTTTATTAAATGGTAAAAGCAAACCAGCGCTGGGTGCGGGGGGGCCTCTGCTCTGCCAAAACCACACACAGATACAGGGTATGTTAAGTGTTTATAGAGTCAATTCATGCATATTCATTACATCATATGAATATACAGGTTACATCATTATTTCAAGAATTCAATAGATGTTTACCTAGACTAATCTGTTATCTATACAACAGGCTATAAATTCTCGTATTTCTCCACAAGAAAGTGTGAACATCCTGTTGGCTAAGCTTAGTTTATCTCATGTACAAGATAAGGTGAGATAGTCTGTTTTAAGTTCTATAAGGGGCAATTAAGTTTTAGAATCTTTTTCTCCCTTCCCGAGGTCGCACTGACCTCCTTCATTCTCATTTCGGCACGAATCGCTAGTTCTCATTTATCACATCCCCCCAGCATGTGGAGCTGCCGAGGCTGATTCCCGCGATTCCCAAATCACATCCACGATTTCCTCCCCATGTGGGGTGTGCAGCACTGGAACCACACCCTGTCCCATCTCCAAGTCCCTCTCAGTTTGCCCCAACCCCCTTTTTTTTCCATGCTCAGCTCCGACATTCTGCAGTTGCATTTTCACATTGCCTTGGGCATCGTCAGCAAACCGTCTGTGGGGGTAGTTTGGGATATTTTGTGTGAGTGTGTGGCCGTGTCTCTGAGAGGGGGTGTTTATATAAAGCAGGAAAAAGCACAGCTTGCTTTTTAGGTGCCAACTTGACCTTGCGGTGGCAGCTGTTGGCAAAGCGAGGATCTCTTTGTGAGTTGTAAATTGAACAACTTGTGATGGAGCTACTGAAGGAGACTAAATTTGAAATGCCAAGATTATTACGCAACTTTTATCGAGATTTCTTAATCCAGCATTCACTGAGATAAATTGGGCTTTAAACAGCTTTCAGATAGATGTGTCCTGTTACTGACACCTCTAGAAAGTTGTGGTGGTGGTGCAGAGAGCCAGATTGGACCTGCTGCTTGCATGGAAAGCAATACGCTTGGAAAGGTTTCCATCCCTTAGGAAGGGTAGGAGAGTTCACCAGGGCAGTTTCAAGGGTGCCACCAGGAACATGGGATTTGGGGGAACAGCAACCCTGGGTCCCTGGCCTGGCGGGCAGCTGGCTGGAAGAGTGCTCCACTCCCTGGATTGGGATTTTTATATTCCTTGTGTTATTTCCTCCATGGCCTCAGGAATCCTGAACTTGTGCTTGTTTGCAGCAGAAAAGGCTGGAGGTTCCCATAGTGAACCAGTGGCTGTGGGGAAGGGAGAGCTGTGAATCCAAACTGTGTTGGGTTTGCATGGCCAGGTTTTGTTGGCACTGGGGCTGCACGGGTGGCTCCTGTGAGAAGGTGCCAGAAGCTTCCCCATGTCCAGCAGGGCCAATTCCAGCTCCAGGATGGAGCCCATCGGTGACAGTGGCAGCACCTCTGGGATAACGGAGTCAGGAAGGGGAAAGAAGTGGCTGTGCAGGAGCAATTGCAGCCAGGAAAGAGAGGAGTGGGAATGAGAGAGAGGAGCAGCCCTGCAGCCCCCAGGGCAGGGCAGAGCAGCAGGAGGGGCTCCAGGAGCTGAGGATCCCCTGCAGCCCCAGGGGCAGCCCATGGGGAGGCAGCTGTGCCCCTGCAGCACATGGGGTTCCACGGGGAGCAGAAATGCACCCACAGTCCCTGGAGACCCCACCCCAGAGCAGGGGATGCCCTAAGGAGGCTGTGACCTGTGGGNGACCTGGCAGAACCTGTGTCCCCATGGAGAGAGGAGCCCACGCTGGAACAGGGACCTGGCAGGACCTGTGTCCCCATGGAGAGAGGAGCCCACACTGGAACAGATTTGCTGGCAGGTCTTGGGACCCCACGGGATAACCGGACTGGAACAGCCTGTTCCTGAGGGGCTGACCCCATGGAAGGAACCCACTCTGGAGCAGGTTATTCCTGAAGGACTGACCCCATGGAAGGGACCCACACTGGAACAGCCTTTTCCTGAAGGACTGACCCCATGGAAGGGACCCACTCTGGAACAACCTGTTCCTGAAGGACTGAGCCCAGGGAAGGACCCACTCTGGAGCAGTTCAGGAAGAACTGCAGCCCAGCTGTGAGAAGGACCCACTCTGGAGAAGTTCCTGGAGGACTGACTCCTGTGGGAGGGACCCTGCACTGGAGCAGGGAAGGAGTGGCAGAGACGGCATGTGATGAACTGAGCACAGCCCCCACTCCCCTGCGCCACTGGTGGGGAAGAGAGGGAGAAATCAGGACTGATGTTGAGTGCAGGAAGAAGGGAGGG
The DNA here is from genome assembly GCA_013396735.1 of Grallaria varia. NCBI lineage: Eukaryota > Metazoa > Chordata > Aves > Passeriformes > Formicariidae > Grallaria > Grallaria varia. The sequence continues at coordinate 31,983 of VWZG01001517.1, forward strand.
GTGAGGGGAAGGTGTTTTTTAAGATTTGGGTTTATTTCTCATACCCCTACTCTGATTTGGTTGGTAATAAATTAATTTCCCCAAGTCAAGTCCATTTGCCCACAGTGGCAATTGGTGATTGATCTCTCCCTGTGTTTAACTCTCCCCACAAGCCTTTTCAGTGTATTTTTCTCCCCGCCCCGTGCAGCTGAGGAGGGCAGTGACAGACTGGCTTTGGTGGGCACCCTGCATCCAGCCAGGGTCAAACCACCACAGAGGAATGACACTCACATTCCTTGGACACGTTCTTTAACCTGCGCTCTGCATCCCTTCTGGTGTGTGCAGCATTCCTGCTGCTCTGGGTGTAGGTGCTTTTCTTTGCCCTCTGCAGAATTTTTGGGTGTGTAATGACTCAGTGCAAGTTCTGGTCCTGGAGCCAGAGCTGTAACTCCCACCCCCAGCTGGCTTTGAAAATGTTGTTCTTAATCTTCTCAATTCCTCTCTTTGCATCCTGTTTACAGCTGGGATGGTTTCAACTTACCCGTGTCAGAGGGATAATGTAACACATTGCTGGGATGTTTGGTCACATCTCCAGTTCCAGACAAAAGCAAAGTATTGCTATTCTTATTCACAGATATTTTGATGGTATAGTTTGTCTGTGACCTGGAGAAATAAATCCACTGCATTATAACTGATACGGAAAGTGTCATTGACCACCAGTTGTGGAGAGCAAGGGGAAAATCACCTAAATGCCTGTGAAAAACCTACACTCCATAAAACTTTCAATCATTCAGCCACAAAAGTCTTCCCTGAGCATGGAGGTGGGGCAGAAACACCCTTGATGTGCTAAACCCATAACCCAAAGCTTGTCAAGGGATCGTAGTCAGGGCAGTGACTGTGTTGGGATGTAATATTTGTGTTTCCACGCTCTTCCATGGCTTTTTGTGCAATGCTGGATACATTGTGCTGTTGCTGCTGCACGGCAATTAACAGCAGTGTGTGGTTTTACCCCAAATCCACAGGTGAAACCCTAGTGAGGCAGGAATTGCTCACACAAACTGTTTCCCCTTTCCCAGAAGGTGCAGCATTTTTGTGATTCCTTTTGCCAAAGGAACATGGTGTTTGCTCAGTGCTTGCTTTTGCTGTCGTGCTCAGATCTGTCTCAATTAGAGAGTAAACCTATGTCTCTTTTTTCCTTCCTTCATTTTTTTCCTAGCCCCATGCTGTCTGCAAGTGTTAAATTGTTCTTGTTATGTGGAAATACTTGGTTTTTAAAAAAGGAGAAACACTCCATCACCCATTGCTGTTTGCAATAATCACATCTTTAGCCTTTCCTCTGAAAACCGAGCACAGAACAGTTCACCACGTGTTGTGCTTTCTGCTGAGGGCTGTGAGCTGCTGTCCTTCCCCTCTGCTGGACAGCAAATAGCTGGAGCAGGGATTGTTGTGATGGTGAGGTGGTTTGTGTCCCTCATTTATGCTCCTGTGCCAGTGCAAGGCCGCCCTCTCCTGTCAGGAGTTTTCCATGTGCTCAGGCTGTCGTGTGCCCCCAGCTGACTGAATTCTAATCCCGGAAAAGGCAGTAAATGAATGCTTTTAAGGATCAGAAGTGTTCCTCTCAATTCATGCTCGTAACGTGCTCTGTTAATTCATGCAATAGCTTCTTTTTCTATAATACTTGGATTAAAGGAATTAATTCAAAAAGTTTAAATCCAAACACCATGAATTGATTCTTGCCCTTCTCTCTCCCGTAGCGATGACTGTCCGGAATGGAGGGAACGTGCTGGTTCCCTGTTACCCCTCTGGAGTGATCTACGACCTGCTGGAGTGCCTGTATCAGTACATTGACTCGGCAGGGCTCTCCAACGTCCCTTTTTATTTCATCTCGCCCGTTGCCAACAGCTCCTTGGAGTTCTCCCAGATCTTTGCCGAGTGGTAGGTGTCCTGGAGCCCCAGTTCCCACGTCAGCCCTGGGAAATGAGCTCCGCCTGACAGGCTCTAATATCCACCGGATTCCAATTGTACGGGCATTTCTGGAGTCACCAGGGGGTGTGTTTGTGTGTAAGTGGGTGTTGTGTAATTAGGGAAGGATCATTTCCTATACAACGCACAAACTCAAATAATCTCTGCTTTTTGGTCCTTCCACTGATGATGATGTGATGTTCCTGACTTGAGGGAATTTTAGCTGTGCCTGTTTGCACGTCACATCCCCCCCAAACTCTATCATGGTGTTCCCGTCTAAGCTAAAGAGATTTTTCAGGCTTAGTTTTACTGAGCCATCAATGTATTTTTGTGGCAGGAGTATCCTGGGCTCCATGAGGCAGAGCACTCCGCTCAGGAGAGGGGCTCCTGCTCTGCTCAGCACTGCTGAGGCCACATGGAGGGTGTTCTATCTGGTTCTGGGCTCCCCAGTACGAGAAGGATATGGGATTACTGGAGCCAGGCCAAGACAGGGCCACAGAGACAAGGAGAGGCTGAGGGAGCTGGGACTGCCCAGCCTGGAGAGTCAAAGGCCTGGGGGGATCTTATCAATGTGTAGAAACACCTGATGGGAAGAATGAGAATGAGGGATCAGACTCTGCTCAGCAGGGCCCACTGGCAGAGCAGGAGACACAAAGTAAGACATGTAAAATTCCAGCAGGGTAATGGCTTAAACTGCCAGAGGACAGGGGTAGATGGGATATCGGGAAGGAATTCTTCCCTGTGAGGATAGGCAGGCCCTGGCACAGGTTGGGCAGAGAAGCTGTGGCTGCCTCTGGATCCCTGGAAGTGCCCAAGGCCAGGTTGGACGGGGCTTGGAGCAACCTGGGCTGCTGGGAGGTGTCCATGTAACAGTATGACCTTTCAGGTCCCTTCCAACCCAAACCATTCCATGATTTTATGATTCTGTGAAGCGCTGCAACAGGTTGTGCAGAGGGGTCATGGAGACTTTTCCATGGAGGCACCAAAACCCAATGGGACACACCTCTGGATGACCTGCTCCAGCTGAGAATGCTTGAGCAGGGGCTTGATCCCAAGAAGTCTCTTCCAACCTCAGCCATTCTGTGATTCTGAGCCTTGGAAAGGAGAACCCAACCTCTTGTAACTCCTTCCAAATCCTTCCAAATGGAGACATGGTCTAGATTATTAAATAGGTAGCTTTTCCTTCCTGTCTTCCTCTCCACATATTTTACGTCTGGAGGCCCTGGAGGTCTTACGTGTTTTGGTCCCTCGGGAGAATTGTAAAGAGATTGAAATCTGGGGAATTTGCCTGGAAGTGGAGGCAGAGATTGAACATCTGCAAAACAGAGGTTTGGGGTCAGAAGTGGGCTTGATATTTAGGGATTCCAGCCTTAAATTCTACTCTTTAGTCAGCTGAACGAAATGTCCTGCTCTTAGTATCTCTCAGACTTTATCAAAATTAGTTTGACCCAGGCTTATTGCTTTTTAATAAAGTGTAAAGTATGAGACAGGCAGTGTTTCCCAGAAAAAGCCACCAGGCCAGTGCCAGTGCAGGTAATTGTAATGTCACACAGACCTCTGACAAATAGCGCTTTTTTACCATCTGTAATAGGATGAATCAGGAGTCTGGATAGAGCTCGTCAACAGCTCTCCATACCTCTGTTTTAAAAATAAATGATTGATGTAAAAGGGCTGGTCCCAGTGAGCTTTGGGCCACAGTGAGAGGCACCCACACTGCAGCTACAATAATTAAATGTGCTGGGCAATCGGGTAATAATGAGCCAGAGGACCAAGTCCCTGCCAAGAAGTGGGACGAGGCAAGTGGAATTTTCCTGTTGACAGATGATTTGGCTTTGCAAAAACTGCTGAGGTCTGGCCTGGGACACGCCGTGGCTGTCGAGTTAGAGCTGTGTCTGCAGCAGGAAAGGATCTGTGTTACAGTGGGTGCAGAATTCCCTTTGGCTGTCTTGCACCTTCTCGGCATGAGCTCACTGCTACTGAGCTGTTGTCCCACGTGGGTGTTGATCCTCTAACCAGAAAGGCTGGAAGGAACCAAACAAATCCCTGACTTTGCACCTGATGCCACCGATCCGTTGTGGTTTTCTCCATAGGAAGTGTACCAGTAGGTGGCAGCAGATGCTGCAGGATGTTCTGCACCTCTAACCCGGCTGATTTCCTTTGCTTTAACAGGTTGTGTCATAACAAACAAACAAAGGTGTATCTTCCAGAACCTCCTTTTCCTCATGCTGAGGTGAGTAAACCATGGCCTTGTTCTGCACCACAGTCCCCTGGGGCTGGTGTCTTTCTGGTGTTCCCTTCTGCAGCTGTTGAAGTTTTGTGTTGTTATTCACACAAGTCGTTTGGGTTTCTTTCTTTTCCCTTTGCTTTCTGTGATGAATTTGGGAGTGTGAGGGAGGAAGGAGCGATGGTGTTCCCTCAACAACAAAGTTCCCTGGTTTATTTCAGTAGATCACTTGAACGTGGTTCACTCTTTCCCCCCAAGAAGATTATCCATGTACACTTGCTTGATTGTTTGCTCTTATCCCATTGCAGCCACGAGTATTCCCTGTGTCCAAGCAGTTCATTTTAGTCTAAAACTAAGAGCTTGTTAGCAGAGATAATTTAGCCATCCCAGCTCTTCCCTCACTGGAACAGGCACCACATTTGCTGCAGCAGAAATGCCATCTTGGAAGGGTTTTTATATAAAAAGTTAAAGCTTGCAGCACTGAGTGCTGTCATGGGCAATTTTAAATGGAATTACTTGAGCACTGTAGTGAAGCAAAGAGAGGAAGAAGGTTCCTGGCTTTGGAGGATCTGCCCTGCAGCAAAATAATAATGTGAGGGGAAGTTTCAGCCAACCAGACGTTAAATAAATGTGGTGTAACTCGTGCCTTCAGAGTTACCTCACGTATCAAGAAAGGAAATTCTCCACTGGGAACAAGTAGTTTTCCCTCTAAAGCAAATGAGAGGCAGGCTGGGAAAAAAAGAAAACAGGACTGAGAAATAATTCTAGTTAAATCCTGCTCCTTTGAGATGCTGAGCCATTTGGGGCACACAGAAGACTGTCCCTTTTAGTTCCTCTGCTCCAAACTGTTCGATGAGCTGTGCAAGGGTGGTCGTTGCAGGTTTAAGAGCCCAGAAATTAAATGCCTTTGCAGACGTGTTGTTTTGGGTTTTTTTCATCTGAAATGTGTCATCCAGGGACCTGTTCTGGAAATTGCCATTACCCATCATATCTATCATCTGTAGGTGCTTCAAAGACGTTGTTGGTAGGTGGATCTGACCAGGGGCCCTCACTCTTTCCAGATGCTTGAATGTATTTCAAGCAGAATGTGCAGTGAATTATGTATAATCTGTTACCAAGAATAATGTGGACTGCAGGGCAAGCCACCTGTTCACCACTTATTTTATAACCAAAAGAATTCGTTCCCACTGATAAATCAATTCCAAAGCCTGGTCCCTGAGTCCAAGAGTGTTTTCCCCTCCATCTCTGCTTTCTGGGGTGTCCTTGTTGTTCCACAGTGTCATCCCTTTCACTGACAGCCCATATTCTACTTCACAATGTGCTCTGGGACTGGCAGATTGAAGTGAAAACCCATCCAAAATAGGAGAAGCCAAACATGCAGCTGTCACAGACTGGATTAATTAACCCATCTTATACGATGGGCTTTTGTGTTTATAGGGTGATAACTGTGGCCTCTCATTCTTAGGATGTTTTATATTCCCCAGAGGCCTGTCGATAACGAGATTTTGCCAAATTATTCTTTAGCTGTTGAAACAGCTTTGCAAAAAGCTCTCTGTGCATCGTGTGTAGATCTGGGTGATTATGTAGGAAAGGCCTCCTGCAGTGGATCACGGATCAGCCTCACGGAGGGAGGAACGTGCCTGTTCCAGGTACCATCCATGAGATGTCCATGTCAGGCACCCATGCCTTGGATTCCTTGGCAAATCTGCACATCTTACAGCTGATCTCCATATGGAACCCCCACAACATAAAACATCTATAGAACCTCTTTTCCTGTGGCTCCACAACCTCCCAGTCGGGAGCTTTGCATCTTGGCACTTCAGGGGGATTTTTAATGAGCATCAGAAGCAGGCAGTGAATGATGGTTTCTACTGGGCAGGTTGTTAGTGGAGAATTGCTTTACTTTTCTCGAAGTAATGGTGGGGTTGTGCAGTGTAACCTGCCCGGAAATTGCCCATCATGAAGAGATGTGCTTAACTGCTCAGTTGTTGGAGGAAAATAGGGAATTACTCAGACATGTCTCTGAGTTCTTAGGAAGCATTAATAACACGCCTGGCATGATACATCAGAGAGGGACAGGCAGGAAATAAGTTTCTAATTATCTCCAGAACAAGCCCAGCCCGGCACGCTGCTGGTCCTGAAATTTGATGTTCCTCTTGGTTGTATAAACAGCAAGATTTAAAAGCAAACAAGGCAAAAATACCCCCAAATCCTTGATGTGGTCTCTTGCAGCAATGAGCTCCAGCATAGTATAACAGAATAACTACTTCCTTTAATCAGTTGTGATTGTATTTGGCATTTGACTTAACTATCCCTTTATTATTGTCACAAGGGGATAAATAAAAACATCCTCATTGTCTCTGCAATTACTGTTTTTATTTCTCCTTACTCTATACACTGAATTCAAGCTTTTTTCTTCTATTTGCATGGAAATTTTCCAGGTTTATGGTTTATGTGGCGTGTTTTGAACTTAGTCCTCGTTCTGCTGTGCTGAATAAAACCAGACCCATGTTCAGCTCTGCAGAGAACCCAAAACTTCTCCCTCCTTGTTAGTCCCACTTTGATGTAGTAGTAGGTGCTTATCCATCTCCCTCTACACAACCACTGGTACAGTTTTTGTGGTGGCCATTTGTTTCCCAGCGTCCAGGGAAAATACTTTCCCTCTGTTATGAGCAAGGAATGTGGGCTGAAGTGCTTCAGGTTTGTAGGCCTGGATTTGGATGTCAATTTCTGCAGAAATTATTGTGGGTGGACTCGTCCAGGTTCTTGCACAAGCTGGTGAAGTGTCACCTGCAGCCTTTTAGTGGAGCACAAACCATAAAAAGCTTCTTTTTAAAGGTGTTTCTGAGGGAAGAGTTTCTGTGACTGTTGGAGGGAGTTGGGATATGGGTCAGGACTCCTATTTGTTCCAGCCTGGCATTTCCCAGGAGGAAAACCAGGAAAGCAGAGGGGCAGGGAAGGGATGGCTGGCTCTGGGCATGGCTGGAACAAAAGTGGAAATTCAGTGTTTCACCAGCAGTTACTGCAGTGGGGAAGGGAGAAGGAGCTCAGGCTGGAGTAATGTTGGAAGCCGCTGCAAGGGTGAAAACTGGAGATCCCAAATGTTTGTGACTGCAGCAGACTGGGAGGGATGGGGGGGTTGTCACTTCCAAGCCCTGCATCAGTTATATCTGAGGGTCAGCTCTAAACAGGCTCAGATTTAAGCTCCACAGTGCCTTGATGAACTGCTGTAAAGCAGGAACCAGTAACTTGTTCTGTTTGGAAGTGTTATTCTGGTATTCCAGGACCAACATGTGATGTCCTACCATATTCCACATGGGAATGTCCCACCCCAGCACAGGGCCAGCTGAGGAATTAGCCATTTTAACAGGAGCCATGGGCTGTACACTCTGCACCATCCCTTTTGTGGGGACTATAAATTAATGGCTGAATTGTTCTCATGAGGCAAAACGAGGAGCTTTCGCTCCTTTTCCTCTCCTTTCAATCTTTATGCAGACCATTTCAGGCTCTAAGATAAGTGAATCCAGACTTCTGTAAATGTCTGCAACAATAAAATTTGAGAGGTCGTTTATATTGATCAGTATTTGCCAGCGGAGGAAGAATTTGGATTTAGTGTGCTCTTATTAAGGATTCTGCGAGCAACATCTAAGAGAAATGGCTATGAAAAGGCTTTATTTCTGACTCAAAAAAAATAGGCAGAGTGGGAGTAATATTGATTCTGTGGTCTTAAATACCAGCATTTTTCTTCTTTGTCTTTGATCCCAGTCCCTGCATAACGCATTTTTATAAATACCTGAAATGAGGTGATTGCATAGCATTGTAGTTTGTTTTATAGTATTGTACAGAATTGTAAGATAAATAATTATTATATAGCAGTTGGACTCGATGATCCTCGTGGGTCCCTTCCCGCTCTGGATGTTCTGTGTTAGGATTAGGCCCCTGTTAGTGTTGATTTTATGAAGGGAGCGAGGGAGGTGAAATAATAAACGTATGATTCCCTGACAGGAAGCACATCTGTTCCAAATTCTGGATCCAGAGTGCACACACACACACACAGACACACACAGAGTAAACAGCAGTGTGTTTTGGCTCTCTTCAACAAAGGGTACTGAGAGGCTCTGGAGATCTATCCTGTTTAGAGCAGCAGTTGCTGACCCTGTAAATCAAGTCTGTGGCTTTAAAGCAAAGCAGAACCCTTTGGGATTTTCAGAAAAACACAGTGCTCAGGTTTGAGTCAGTACTTTACCAGCCTCTGTCTCCTGACCTTTCAGTCAACAGTGGTGCTTTCTGTCGAAGGATGCTCTGGCTGGTGCTCCTGGTTTGCAGCTTGTAGAAGTCCTGGGTGACTCAGTGCCAGGCACTGGTTTTGGCCCGGGTTGTTGTGCTTACACACCCCATCTCACCTGCACATATCAAACCCCTACAAACCATTACCAGTTCAGCGCCCTTTAATGCTTTGTGACATTTCATTGGACCTGCTCTGCAAGTTCAGCTCCATGTATACAATTTCTGGTGGGGTGATTGGAGAAGACTTTGCTGGAGACACTCAAACCCACCCAGCTGCTTTATCGCTGGAGGGAGCAGAACGTCTCCAAACTTGTCTTTGGCGCCCTTTCACCCCTGCTCTGTCCACCTGTGAGAGCCAAAAACTGGGAGCTAAACTGTGGAGCTTCAGTAGATTTATCAGGTAAGATCTCTCAAGATAAAAAAGAAAAGGTGAGGGGAAAAAAACCCATCACCGGTGAGGTCCTGGAAACTGGATTAGAGACCCAGCGTGTCTTTGACAAAGTAATAGGAGGGGATTTGAAGCTTCCATAATGCTTTGAAGAGAATCCAGCTTTTATGTTGCTAAGCAGGGAACATTTGTGTAGGTACAGCAGGGAAATAAGCTGTTCAGTTCTTTTGTGCTTGGAGTGCTGCTCCCACATCTTCACAAAGATTTGAATGCTGCACACAAATATATATCATTTGAAGGAACCTGTGAAAGGGGAAGAACAGTTTGGGATTTGCAGGAATGTGTTGCATAAATACTGGCTCTAGAAATGCCTTTCAATTACCTGCCTGCCTGTCCTTGGCAAAGTTTTGCCCTGGAATGTCACATATCCCATTTATTATCAGAAGTAGAAATTGTCCCCTTCTTCCAGTTTACCCAAATTAAACCACTTATGCAACTTCAGTTTTAAGACTTTTGTCTTCCCTGAAAAAAAAAAAAACACCCAAATAACAGAAAAGCTTTTTGAGGCCATTTCCTACGAGTTCTTTTAAATGCCAGGATTTATGAATTCAAATTTAGTTCACCCATTGTCTGCTAAACTGCAGTTTGTGTTACTAGAGCTAAGTTTAGATTCTAAATCCTGCCTGCCAGATGTGTTAATCAGAATTCTTTACCAGTCTTAATTGCAGGAATGTTTTTGAGATTCTGTTCATATCAACAGCCAGAGCAGTTGCTGGATTTTTTTTTCCAATCTCCCTCTTGAAGATTAAATAGGAATTAGGTATTCCTTGTAAACTGCAGGAAGTGTAGTCCCCCTTTCTACTTCACAATCTGAGGGTCCACATGGAAATCACAAGCTGTGTCCACCTACAGAGTTGTGTCATAACCATGAGTTCTGGAGTGCTTTGTGTTGTGGTGCATCAGTTGGTAAGAGACTTAGAGAAGGGTCAGAATTCTGAGTTTCTCTTCATTTCCAGGTAGGCACATTATCCTGCCATGGTGAAAAGTACATAGGACAAGGGGGAAAGGCCTTAAGCCGAAGGAGGGAACATTTTGGTGGGAGATTGGGAAGGAATTCTTGGCTGTGAGGGTGGGCAGGCCCTGGCACAGGTTGCCCAGAGAAGCTGTGGCTGCCCCTGGATCCCTGGAAGTGTCCAAGGCCAGGTTGGATTCCCTTGGAGCAACCTGGGCTAGTGGGAGGTGTCCCTGTCCATGGCAGGGGGTGGAACTGGATGGGATGGTCTTTAAGGTCCCTTCCAACCCAAACCATTCCTGGATTTGCTGAACAGTCCACTCTCCTTTAAAAACTGGTCCCCAAAGGAAGCAGTGCTGCCCTCATTCCCACCCTTTATGCATGTTCTGAGTTGTTCAGTGGGTGATTTCATGGATTAAATTACATGTTTTTAAATTACATACTTTTTAAAAAGAACTATATTTACACTTTATTTTCAGGCTGGAGATGGAAGCGTAAACCTGCCAGGGAAAAAATTCCCAATACTGCATGAAAGTGCTTCCCAGTCTGGTTTAGTAAATCGCTTTTAAGTTGCACCTTGTTTTTGCACATTAGAAAACAGTGGCAGGAGAAATAAAGCAAAACTCTTTGAAAAGTGCCTTGATAAATAAAATTCCTTATCTTAGCAAAGAAATCTGTTCCACCTGCGGAGCTGATTGCACTGTTTGCAGGACATCTTATTGCTTTTATGTCATTTTTATCCCTAGTTTCAGAGCCAGTTAAGGAAGGGCAAGTCAGTCTGTTCTTTTTCATCACGTTTGGCTTTGTGTGAACCCTTCAGACCAAGGAAGCTCACGGCAACATTCTGCTGAAGGCACGAGGGCCCAGTGCTACTGTGAGGGAAGAAAAGCAGGTTAAACGTGTGCCTGGGGCTCTTTGCAGACATGGCAAATGGGAAAAAGGAGCTTATTTGGAATTTGGCAGCTGAGCCCTCGGTTCGCTCCAGGGAACTCTAAGCAGGGAGTGTTTGCAGAGTTTCCTCAGTCACCAACTGCTGGTACCAAAGAAATGAGAGCAAGGACTTGGAGGCAGCTGGCCCCGTGCTCTGACTTCCTCTTCATAACACACAGGACAGTCACGACTAAATTTGTTGGAAAATCCAAGGGATATGCAGGAAGGGACTCTGTGATGAGTTAGGAATAAACTGTGGGATATTTATAATCTCTTGTAAATAAACACAGCTGAAGCACAGAGGCCTGAAAAGGTGGTAATGTCTGGATTTTTGTTTTTATTTCAGCTCATTCAGACAAACAAATTGAAGCATTATCCCAGCATCCATGGGGATTTCAGCAATGACTTCAAGCAGCCCTGTGTGGTGTTCACTGGGCATCCCTCTCTGAGGTTTGGGGATGTGGTGCATTTCATGGAGTTGTGGGGGAAATCCAGCTTGAACACTGTTATCTTCACGGGTAAGTCAAGTGCCGATCTCATTATCAAATTATCAGGAGGTCATGCTCTCTGGTTGAGTGTGGCCACATCCCTGGGGCTTTTCTCATTTATTCTGGGGCAGAAGTTTCTGACTTTAGCAGCAGCTCATTTAAATTAAGACCCCAGGACTGACTGTTGGGCCAAATGTAATTATTGTGCCATTTAATTCTCCGTAGCCCTGCAGAGCCAACCTTTGCTGTGCAGAGCCCCTTCCTGCCACGTCTGAGCAAAAGCTTTCTTATGCTCAGCAGTGAAATGCCTACAGGAAATGAAGTTTGGAATTAAAAGCAGCTGGCTGCAAGTTAAACCCAGGCAAGACCTAATTGATGCTGGTCAGAAAGGAGAAACACTCCTTTTTCCATGTTCCACTGGAGCCACAAACCTTTCCTGCCCTCTCATTGAGACCTCAGGCAACCAGAGGGTGTTTCTCAAGGGGTTTCTGTCACCTCTGCTGTTTGAGGACCTGGCACTGGCATCTTCCTGCCTTTTGGCTGAGCCTTTTTTTGGCTGACAGGCACATTTGGAGCCCAAGCTAAAGGAGCAGCTCTGGCTGATACCTTGGGCGGCTGGTTTTCTTCCCACTGCCTCAGGCTCCCAGGTCTTGCAACTTCCTCCCCTTCCCTCAGGCTGCTCCCAGTGCTGAAAAAAACCACTTCAAGGCCTTCCCTCCAACCAGTGCACTGTACAGGTATGTTTATACCTGAGGAGTCATCCAAAGAGCACCCACAGTGGGGATTCTTGAGATCTGGGAAGGCAAATAATACTCCTTTAGGCCCCTGACCCTGATTTTGTGTATAACCAGCTCCAGTGTCATGGCAGATGTGTTTTATGTAACTTACCCTGGTAAAAAAGGTGTGGATTTGGGACAAAGTCATGAGAAATGGGGAGGAGAGCCCTGAGTAATGGATCAAACCTACTCCCACAGCAAGGATGAGGTGGAGTCCCACTGTTAAGCTTATTTTCCTCTTCTTTTTAGTGAATGGGAAAACTCCTGGAAAGCACAAAATGCCCTGAAGCAAAGAGGGCTGGGAAAGGGTGTTTTCCATCCTTCCTGCTTTTTTTAACTGTAGACTCGAGGCAAGTGATGAGCAAGTCCCTTTGACTCTTTCCCAGTAGTGGCACCAAAAAGCGTCCTGATACTGGTAAACTCATTTGGGGTGATTAAAAGCGTGTAATTAGCTCTATGCAAGGGGAAGTGAGATAGGAGGGGGTTCCTGCTGGGCATGGAAATGTAGACTGTGTTTGCACTGAAATGGTCATGGTCCCACAGCTGCTGCAGTGCCATCCCCCCTGACCTCAGAGGTAGATCAGGAGACAAACCCTAATTACTGTAATGGGCAAAATTGCGCAATAGATCTGCATTGTCCCAGAAATAGTGAATTCTTCTCTGGTCAGAACTTCCATCGAGAGCGTGCAGAGCCTTTGCCGGGGTGTGTATTCCATGATTCCCTGGGGAATCAGTGGCATTAATCACGCTCTGAGTGTGCTGCCCGGGGTGTCAGAAACTGACCTTTCATGGCAGGAACTCTTATTCTGTGTCTTCTTGAAGGGAGAGGCACTTGACCTTTCTGTATTAAATCCTAATCCCCCGTGAATCGAGGCAGTCGAGCACTTCTGGCAGGTTGTTACGGCGTCCAAGTGTCAGTCCTAACAACCCGTGGGTGCACCAGGTCACGGTCTTGGAGGCTTTTTCCCAGTTTATGCTTCAAACAAAGCACCGCTTGAGAGCTGCTGTGATTGGGTGACCTTGGAATGCACAGCGATTCCAGGTGGTTTGTTTCCTAAATTCATCTCTCCGTGGCCTCTCTCTCTACCTGGAGGCACATCCGCTGGGCAGGGTGTTCCTGCTTCCTTCTGACTGTCTAGTCCTAGTCCTAGTCCTGTTTCCCTCTGACTGTTAGTCTTGGTCCTGCTTCCTCCTGACTAGTCCTAGTCCTGCTTCCCTCTGACTGCTAGTCCTCGTCCTGCATCCTTCTGACTGCTAGTCCTAGTCCTGCTTCCCTCTGACTGTTACTCCTAGTCCTGCTTCCCTCTGACTGTTAGTCCTAGTCCTTCATCCTTCTGACTGTTAGTCCTGGTCCTGCTTCCCTCTGACTGTTAGTCCTAGCCCTGCTTCCTTCTGACTGTTAGTTCTAGTCCTGCTTCCTTCTGACTGTTAGTCCTAGTCCTGCTTCCTTCTGACTGTTAGTCCTAGCCCTGCTTCCTTCTGACTGTTAGTTCTAGTCCTGCTTCCTTCTGACTGTTAGTCCTAGTCCTGCTTCCTCCTGACTAGTCCTAGTCCTGCTTCCTTCTGACTGTTAGTCCTCATCCTAGTTCTAGTCCTGCTTGCTTCTGACTGTTAGTCCTGGTCCTGCTCCCTCCTAACTAGTCCTAGTCCTAGTCCTTCTGACAGTCTCAGCTGGAACAAAACCACATGGTTTAGTGGTGGGCTTGGCAATTGGACTCAGCGACCTTAGAGGTTTTTTTTCCAGCCTAAATTATTCTGTGATTTATGTCTACAGAAATTCCCAGCAGATGAAATTCTTCTGTTCTTGGTAACTCCAGTGAAAATCTGAAGCGTTGATACCCGATAAAAGTTATTTTATTTTGTTGTTTTTCTGTTTCGAGCTAAAATCCGTGGTCATGAAATAACCATTGAAACAGTTGCGACAGCAGATGATATTTTAGCTTTTTCCTCTGAGAGATTCCTGGTTTCTCATAATTAAGACCTTTAAACTACGGGCTGTCCAGCGTTGTTAGTGACGACACTGCTTGTTTAGCCTGCAGGAGCCAGGTCCACTCCACCTTCCCAATCCTTGATGTAAAAAAACAACTACAAGGATATAGATTAAAGCAGCGGGAGCAGGAGCCCAGCTGCGAGTGAGCTGCGATGCTGCTCTGCTGGCTCCTGTCGTCTGCAGAAGCTCCTGCTGGAGCCTTATCGGGTGGGTTATCGATTGAAATATCGATCGCCACCGAGCCACAGAGAAATTGGCGAAGAAGACGTGGCACAAAGAAGCTGCTTCGTGCTCTCGCTGCGGTAACGGCGGCGCTTGAAAAACCCAACTCCCTGGGCCGTGTCAGAGCAGCCCGTGCCACATCAGCGCTGTTCAGGGGAAGGTTTTATAACCCGCTGTCACATGGCAGTGAATCAGGAGTCTCGGCGGGGGGAAAAGCCAAAGGGCCTGTAATTCTGGCAGGAGAAGCCCCTGTGTGTCCTTGACAAGCCCTGTCTGCCATCAGGCAGGTGACTTCGGCATTTTTGGTGGCTTCAAAACAGCAGTTCCTGTGGGTCACCTGAGTCGAGACCACCTCAAGGGTGTGTTTTTCACATGTGAAAATTTTCCAAGACCTGTGTTAGAATTTCCTCGTTAGAATTTCTCACTTTTCCACGTCTCCTGCGCCCTTATTAGTTGTTCGGAGACACTGGAGACTGGATGCCATTTGGGATTCCTGCATCAAAAATCGCTGTGGGTACCTTGTCTGAACCTCCGATTCAGAAACCCTCAGTTTGAACAGGAGCTGCCTCAAACCTCTGCGACCTCCACACCAGATGGGATGGAAAAACTCACTTCTGAGAACTCTTTAAACTTACTCTTTGCATTTCCATGGCACATCTCTAGCAGAGAACTGGCTGGGTTTTTTTAAGCTTTTCCCCAACGACTTTTAAAATGTCTTCTGATTTAACCCTAATTGATCACTGATCATTCTTCAACAAGCTGCCTTCCCAGTATTCCTATTTTTAAACTTCTCTTCATTGCTATTAAACGTAACTGACACTGAATGCCATTTTTACTTGGATATTTTTAGGCTTTGTTTCATTGCCACCGCCACATCTGCTTTTAACTAATGTGGCTTTCTGCCCAGTCTAATTTTTATTTCATGTTTTGTGGATTCATGGCTTTTGGGGCATCTTGTAAGATGTTACTATTTCTCACCTTAATGTTCCCAGGCACTTACTCTGACAATCGCTTTAAATTTGGGAAAATGATCCCTTTGACAGCTCCAAACCTCTGTATCCTTGGCTGGTGTCACGTTCTGTTCTCACAGGGTAAATATCCCCACATCACTCACTGGTGCTCAGCCAGCAGCAGATTTTGGGAGTAATTAATTTGTCTTTAGGTTAGGTGTCCTGCTGGGTGCTGAACTTCCTGTGCTGAGCTTGGGAAGAGATGTTTCCTTGCTGTCTCCATGAGAAATCCAGCCCGTGCCCTGCTCAGGGTGCTGGAAGAACTTCATAGGTGGCTGGTTAACTCCAGACTGAAGTCCCTGAGTTTCAGTTTCCTTTCAAGTTCATCCTTCCACAGCCTGAGCAGGTACCAGGGAAATGCCTCGTGCTGTTTTCTAGCAAGGCTCGAGCTGCACTTTGCTCTACAGGGTGTCCTTTGGTTCAGGATCATCCAGCAGATAAAGCTTTCATGCCTCCCTTTCTCCTTTTCCCATTCTCTGCTTATGGGACTAACAGCAGCTTTGCTTTTTCCAGCATCCCCTTTGTGCCATCCATCCCTCAATTATCGGGTGGATGGTGATGGCATGAGCATTTTCACATCATTAGTTGGTGACCCCCGGAATCAGGAGGTTACGTGTACCTTACACTGTGTCACCTGAGATCTGTATTTGTCATTCACCAAAAAAACCCCTGTCGTTTTCTGTAGCATTGTCCATGTTTTATTACTGTCTGCGTGAGTAAAAGCCCATTCAGTGCATGACTTTTCCCTGGCAAACCTGTAATCCGAATTTTAAAAGTCGGTAATGAAAGGCCCCTTGGTTTTCCACCAGTCTAAACCTAGTATTTAGATTCAAAAGAATAAATATATAAATATATGTTCTTTATGCTGTATTTTTATCATAGTGCAAACCAAGCTGCCCTGTGGGTTACCTCATGAGACCCAAAATGATGCATCTTGCCTTCTTTTACGGGGTCTGATTAAAAATAAGAGGCTGCGGTTTTGTCATGATTAAATTTGCTCTAAAAATCATGCAATAATGCGTTCAAATGAGATAGTATTGCTCTGTTGCTTGATTAAGGTAAGACTAATTGTGGGCGTAATTTTCATCAAATTAATTGAAAATAATGGGTGGGGGGAGGAGGAAGGAAGAGAAATGTGTAACAGAGTTAACATTGCTGAACAACAGCCCCTTTAACGAGAACGTGGAACCAGAGAGGGATTGGGCCTTGTGTGTTGTTAATAAACATTCAATGATCTCAACATTTCTCTCTCCAGAACCTGATTTCTCTTACCTGGATGCCCTGGCTCCATATCAACCCTTGGCAATGAAGTGTGTGTACTGTCCCATTGACACCAGGCTCAATTTTATTCAGGTGTCCAAATTGCTCAAAGAAGTCCAGGTAAGGAATTTGCTGTTGCCTTTTCCTTTGTTTCTTCGCACACCTGAAACAAATAGATCGATTGTGGGCAACTGACACAGGAAACAAAAATCAAGACAACACCTTTTTTTTCCATGGGAGAGCAGAGGGCATTGAGCTCTCCTTTAGGAGAGGTCTGGGGAAAACGACATTAAAGTAATACCCAGATTTTTCTTCTGGCTGAGTTTTAACCTGTGTTTTATCTTCAAGCTGTTGAACTCAGAAATACATATTCTTCCAATCCTCCTGAATCGTTTTCTCTCATTGTTCTGGCTTGTCACTGCACAACTGGTAGAATTGCCACTGCCTGATTTTGAATAAGCACTTTCTCCCATGTGTTTCCTGATGTATTTGCTGCTCCAAAATGCTTTGCAGAACCATTGTCTTCTCCTGTGTCTTCCTTAAATCCAGCAGAGCTCCTTGTGGCCACCAGCCTGGTTGTGCTTTGTCAACACATTGCTGACAGGTCATGAAACCTCAGAGAGTTGCTTGTCCTGCTGATGTTTCTCAGAGAATCCCTGACCATGCTGAGTTAGGAGGGATCCACAAGGATCATGGAGTCCAACCCTTAGCCCTGCACAGGAGCATCCCCAAGAGTCACCCCCTGTGCCCCAGAGGTTCATCCAAATGCTCCTGGAGCTCTGGCAGCCTTGGGGCCATGCCCACTGCCCTGGGGAGCCCGGTCAGTGCCCCACCACCCTCTGGGGGAAGAACCTCTTTGTAATACCCAACCTAACCCTGCCCTGGCACAGCTCCAGGCCATCTCTGGGTCCCCACAGAGAGAGATCAGTGCCTGCCCCTCCCAAGGAAGGTGGAACTGCACTGAGGTCTCCCCTTGGTCTCCAAGTGCCTTCCCTTGCACATCTCTATGTCTCCATGGCAATTTAGGTTGGCCTCTGTGCCATTTCCTTCCCAGTTTGACAACAGGGATTTGGAAGAGAAACCTCTTTAATATCTTTGTTTTTCCCCTCTCCTCACGGTTGCAGCCCCTGCACGTGGTGTGCCCGGAGCAGTACACGCAGCCGCCGCCGACGCAGTCGCACCGCACGGACCTGATGGTGGACTGCCAGCCCCCGCCCATGTCCTACCGCCGCGCCGAGGTGCTCACCCTGCCCTACAAGCGCCGCTACGAGAAGATCGAGATCATGCCGGACGTGAGTGACCGTGGGCAGGGGGGAGGTGGGGGCCTTACATTCCAGCTGCTGCCTCCTCGGTAGCCGCTTCGGAATCATGGAATCGTGAAGGTTGGGAAAGACCTGTAGGATCATTGAACAGGCGCCACCGTGACGTTCAACGCTAAACCGTGTCCTCAAGGGCCACTGCCAGGCTTGGGGATGCCACGCTGTCCTGAGCAGCCTGTTCCAATGCCTGACTACCCTTTCCATGAAGGAATTGTTCCCAATATCCAATCTAAAGCTCGCCTGGTGCAGCTTGAGGCTGTTCCCTCTCCTCCTGTCCCTGTTCCCTGTTTGCGGAGCCCAACCCTCCCCTGGATCCATCAGGGAGTTGCAGAGAGCCAGAAGGTCCCCCCTGACCCTCCTTTTCTCCAGGCTGAGCCCCCCCAGCTCCCTCAGCCACTCCTTCTGCTCCAGCCCCTTCCCCAGCTCCATTCCCTTCCCTGGACACTCCCCAGCCCCTCAATATGTCTCTTGTCTGAGGGTCCCCCCCAGCACTGGAGGCAGATCTTTCTTCTGAAGGAATTTGCAGCCTTTGACTAAAGGTATCTTGTGATTGGGGTTTACGCTTGATTATGATCATGTAAAGCACATTCTGTCAATTGGAGGGCAGAGAAAGAAGCGTTTCTGAGAGAGAATTTCACTGTGTAAATTAACAGGAATTGAAAAAAACAGCAGGTGGCTGAGAGACTTCTCTTGTTCAGCCTGGAGAGGAGAAGGCTCCAGGGAGACCTTGGAGCCCCTTCCAGAGCCTAAAGGAGCTCCAGGAGAGCTGGAGAGGGACTTGGGACCAGGGCTGGAGGGACAGGACAAGGGGGAATGGCTTCCCACTGCCAGAGGGCAGGGTTAGATGGGATAGTGGGAAGAAATTCTTGGCTGTGAGGGTGGGGAGGGCTGGGCTGGGATTCCCAGGGAAGCTGTGGCTACCCCTGGATCCCTGGGAGTGTTCAAGGCCAGATTGGATTCCCTTGGAGCAACCTGGGCTAGTGGGAGGTGTCCCTGCCCATGGCAGGAGGTTGGAACTGGATGAGCTTTAAGGTCCCTTCCACTCTTCTGTCATTGTGGGAAAGCAAAAAATGTGTTCAGGAGAATTGTCCTTTGTAAGGATGTCACACCTCACAGTTCAAAGGGCAATCTCTGTCAGCCCCAGGGGAGGCAACCAGTAACCTCCAGTTCAAATATGGGTATGGATCAGTTTGAATTAGTGCCCCAGAGCCATGGAAAGGATCCAAAGCATGTGGGAGTTGGTAGCCAGGAGTTGTCTGTGTCCTTCCCCAGCTGTGCCTGCCATTAGAAATGCCCTTTCCTGGGAGGAGCAGTATTCAGTCATTTGCTAAAGAAGCAGTGAAAAAGCTTGTTTGCTTTCCAACAATTTCAATAAATGGTTAATTCCTACAGGCTGCAGAAGTCCAGGAGGTTAATGGATTGCTTGTAGCCATCTCAAATGTGGATTACTTATCCCCACAACATCTATTAATGATTTATTTACCCCACAAATCAAATACATATGTGCCTGTCTCATGAAGGGTGACCCATATTTTGACAGACACGAGCTCAAAATATTTTTTTGGACAATCCAAGCAGCACAAATGTGTCCTTGGATTAAAGTGGCTTTTTGCAAGCAGGTTTAGAAACTTGAATAGTGAGTCTACTTTCCATCAGGGAGCAGAGGGAGGAGGGACCCTCAGTGGAGCCAAATATGAAGTACAGAACTGGGACTCGTGTGACAAATCCCTCAGCCAGCCCACAGCCCCCATTCCCACCAGTTCACACCAGTTCCTTTGGGAGCCTGCCCAGCCCACTGCTTGGAGACAAGGAAGGGTGATTTAATTAGAAAATATGCTTGGATGCCACTCCATCATGGCACGGATATTCAATTGTTTGGGAAATTTGCATCTTTATTGGATCCTGGTAAACCTAAGACCGGTAAATTCTGGCTTCCATCCACCAGCATGACCGAAACAAATCCTAAATTCAGTGTGCAGGAGGCTTTGGGTTTTCCCCTGAGCTCTGAGGGTGTGAGTGAGCCTTTGTCCGTGAGCCTGTCCCTTGTGTCAGCCCTCCCTGCGCTTCCCAGAACTGCTGGGAGGGAGGATGCGCTGTTGGGAATGTGGGACCCACCAACCTGGAGTAGGAAGCACGCAGGAAATGAGAGCCGGTTTCTGTTCCTTTCAGCTTGGAAAGCTGGAGCCGAACCTGCACAGGCAGGAAGGTTCACTGTAATGGCCTTTATTTCTGTCCCAAACAACACCAAATTAGAAGTCCTAATTTCAAAGCAATCTGTGCAAAGGGAGGAGAAACATCTCCTGTGGTTTTCTGTGTCCCGATTGTTCATCCTGGAGAAGAGAAGGCTCTGGAGTGACCTCATTGTGGCCTTCGAAGGGGGCCTATAGGAGAGCTGGAGAGGGACTTGGGACAAGGGATGGAGATGCAGGACAAGGGGGAATGGCTTCCCATAGCCAGAGGGCAGGGAGAGATGGGATACTGGGGAGGAATTCTTGTCTGTGAGGGTGGGCAGGCCCTGGCACAGGTTGGGCAGAGAAGCTGTGGCTGCCCCCGGATCCCTGGAAGTGTCCAAGGCCAGGTTGGATTCCCTTGGAGCAACCTGGGCTAGTGGGAGGTGTCCCTGCCCGTGGCAGGGGGATGGAATTAAATGATCCTCAGGGTGCCTTCCAACTTAAACCATTCCATGCTTTTCCAAAGCTGCCCTGAGCAAGTTGTTGCAAAAGCTACTTGGTGTGTGACGATGCTCCCACCAAGATGATTCTGAGAGCAAAGCTGTGCTTCAGGGCTGCTCCTGGGCTGCCACTGCCCAGCACCACGAGCTGCAAATCATCCTCCAAAAGGGATTCCCATGGTTCTTTCGAAGGGAACTCCAGGGTCATGGCAAACCCTGGATGGAACCTCCCCTTCTGTTGAGTGGGTTGTGCAAGGCAGGATTGCAGAGACTACATGAGGGATTATTTGCTGCTTAATGCCCCCTTTTCACTAGTTTATCCAGGAAGACTCTTTAGGGTTCCTGAATCTATAGGAATTTCTATACTACAAGGAAAGGGGTTTTTTTTCATTCAGGCTGCCACCAGCCCTGGGGTTCTGTGAAGGCTCAAGTGGCAATAGAAAAGGTATTTTGTAGCCGGTGGCAAACCTTGCAACGGCTTGTTATTTGTCAAAACCGTGTTAGCCCGACATGGGGTGATGAAATCCACCCTGCAAAAACAAGCAATTGCTAGATCTGCTCCGGGGCAAGGATTTGTGGGGAAAGTACACTCCTAAAAGAATGGCTGTTGGATTGAAGTCCCGATCAGGGCCCTCTCCTGACATCCACAGCCCCTTCCCGGAGGGAACATGCTCAAACTTCGCTCTGGATTCTTCCAGCTTTTGGAAACCAAAGAGTTGGCTCAGAGTGGGTCCAGTCAGTGCAGGCTGAGGGTTTGGTGGTGTGAAATTCCCTCTCCAAAACAGTTGCAAGGATTCAGATTCTGGCCTGTCAGACGAATGTAAATTTGCTTTTACTGCTGGAGCTTGTCTACATTTCAATCACTTCAGCGGGGAGCAGAGGCAGGTCAAGCAGGGCTGTTGTATGATAATGAGATTTACACTCACAGTAGCCTTTGTTTGGAGAGAGGCTTCAACAGTCCCAAGGCATCAGGCTGGGATGGCTCTCGGAGGGATTGGGGAAACCTTTACACTTGAACTAATTTGTTCTTCCCAGCATCTGCCTTTCACTTAAAAAAAAATAATAATAATAAAAAAAATAAAAGCTGCTTCCTGGAAATTGGTTAGGCATTGTCTATTCACAGCACAACGATGGGAAAATGGAAAACACCTTCTGGAGCAAACAGATAAAATTAAACAGTAGTGTTTGAGCAAATAATGTGCCTCCAGTTTAATTACAGCTGAACAATGGTGCGGATCACTTGCTTTCGGTAGCAGACACTTCACTGAGGGTTCTGTGTTTTTAAAACACTCTATTTGCAAGTTCTTCAGGACACAGCCCGGTATGGGGGTGTGAATGTACCTGAATCGGTGTGGAATTGCAGAGGGAATTGGGAAAACAGCCACTGGGTTCTGTTGTAATTATGGGGCTTTGGCTCCAGCTCCCTTTCTCTTGTCTTGACTTTTCTTTTCATGCTTTTATCTACCTCTCCAACTTCCCCCGTGTTTCGGAGACTAAGAAGTTTTAATTTCTGACTTCCTTCTGCCCCTCAGCTGATTTTGGTGACCCCCACATCATCCCATCTCCTGGCCTCTCTCTCTCTGTTCCTTTCCCCCCATCCCTGTGCCCGAGTCTCACTTACCCAAAGTAAATGCACCCCAACCTGCCTGGTTGCTCCTGCTGCTCATCCCTTCCTCCAGCTCCAAACCCACTGAATGCACTGGCTGTGAAATTGCCTGGAGTCTCTCCCTTCTTCCCGGCAGTTTGACCTCACCTTTTGACATCCCACCACAACCACTTTCTTTTCTTGGACCCTGACCTTTTCCTGGACCAAGCCAGGCCCAGTGCACTCTGTTGCCTTCCTGATTTACCTGGTCAGTGTTCAATGCAGTCAGTCCTTATTTCCTTCTTAAAATTGTCTCCCACCTGATTCCCACATCTCTCCTCTCCTGGCCATTCAGCCTCAGGGAATTCTCCTCCCCTCTTTTGTGGGCTTGGAACGTGTTATCCTTCATTTCCTCTGCTTTTTTTCTGCTGTCCCTTTTCTCCGGTTGTTCTTATCCACAGAGTGTCCTATTTAGTCAGATGAAACTGGGATCTGCTTTTCTGCTCCCAGCCTGCCTTTGCTTGCCTGCATTAATGTCTAGGTTTGTTTTTCCTTTCATTTTTGATGGCTGGCTGTAAAATAACACTATTTTCCAGCCAGGCACTCTCCTCTTTCTTCCCAATCAGCTTCAACAACAACATCACATCCTGACTTGACATTCTGACCCATAAACTGGTTACTATATTTTGAATGTTTTGATTTATGCCATTTTTATATCTTTCAAATGACTCATCTTGTGCATCTGCAGGCTGCTTGCCTTTACTTTGAAGATATTTCATGTCCTTGCTTCCCCTACCTGTCATTTTTCATTCCAGTCTGAGGCTATTTTCTGCTTCTGCTGGTTCTGTTTTCCACCACCCTCTTGTAAGTTCTTCGAACGACTGTTTCCTGCCTGCTCCCAAGCTACCGGGGAAGAGCTTCATTAAACAGCCATAAATCTGCCTCGTTACACTTCTTAAATACCTCCTTACAGTGTCCTTTGGCACGGGGTTGGCAAACAGCCAGTGGTTGGTGTTAGTACTTGCACTCCCAGCCAGGACTATTCCCCAGTGGTTGGTCAGTCCGAGTCTTTCTGGTTTGGTTTCCAGGCTTTGGGGACAAAATTCCATGTGCTGATCCAGAGCCCTGGGCCATCAGTTGCACATGGAATATGGCCATGGAAAAGGAGAGGTTTGTTTGCTCGCTCCAGGCTGTGGATTCCCCCTTTGGCTTTTTTTATTTCGCCACTGGATGTTGGCTCTGGACAAGCCCAGAATTAAGATTTAGGCATTTGCAAGCAATAATAGCAAAAACTTCAGCTATTTATGGCACAATTCTTCATCCACTGAAGTTAATGAGACTTTAAAGTCCTCTCCGGAGGGAATTGTGGGAGAGCCACACGGATCCACTAAGTTGGGATTAATTTAGCAGCTGAATCGCCCCATTAAAAACACTGGGATGGTGTGACATGTGAGGCCGAACCCCCGACAAGACGTGACTGATCACCCACTAATGATCAGACAGATGCCCTCAGTTCTAGGATGTTCTTCTCTGCTGGAAATGCCTTTGTTCCTTTAAGTCTCAGTAGCCTGATTCCTCAGTTCCCATCCCGCCTGCAGCACGTTCCAGATGCTCACGGGTCAGGAATCCACGGGAATATTTAAATCTCCAGACCTTTCCCTTTGCTCCACGTGGTTGACCACACGTCTTTTGTTCCCTCTGCAGGATCTGATACTTGCAGACTTCCCCCACTCAGGTCTGGATTAGCAGAGGGTTTAAAATCAAGGCTGGATCTCTTGGATTCTCCTGCCCACACCGAAGTCTCCCGTGCATTTCTGTGTCCGGTTCCAAGGGACTGGACGACAGAGTTCCTGGGACTTCAAAAATGAAGGGATAGGAGGAGTCAGGGAGGTTGGAGATGAGGTGAATTGTCTCCCTCTCCACATGGTTCCCATCCGAATTTAAGTGACGTGGGGAAAACCATGGGTTTTATTCTGTTTGCAAAACTGACTTTACGGGTCATCCCTGCTTGTGAAAGGGCTGCTGCCCAGCATTTAAGCATGTGGAATATCTGGGAAATCTTTCCCTGTGATAGATGCACTGGGAAGATGCTTTTCTGCATCCAGAAACTGGATTTGGTGTGTGTGAGTAGCAAGGGGGAGGGGAGGGATGGAAGATGAGGCAGGATTTTCTCCTTTTAGATTTGGTTGAGGACTGGTTATTGTGCAACCCTCTGTGAAGCCCTGATCTCCCTCTAAGGCTTGGTGTGCTCCCTCTGAAGTCAGGAAAAAAATCTTAAAATCCTTGGGCTTCCCTCGGGATTGGCTGAGGATGTTTTCCTGTCGCATACAAATTGCATCCTGTTTCGGGGCTGGGATCTGGGTAAGAATCTCTTCATACCTGGCAAGCCCTGAGGCTGCAAACCACCATTCCCACCTAGAAATGGGGATGCCCGCATGGATTGCCAGAACCCAGCTTCACTTACTGATAGTCTTCATAATGGGCCTCAAAAAATGGAAGGCTCCAGCTTCAAATTGCAGAGGCTTTTGCTGCTCCCCCTCAGTGCTGTTCAAACCCCCACTGTCCCTGATGGCCAGAAACCTTCTGATTTCCAGCCCACACACACTCACTGCTGGTCTGTGCACATTTATTCTTAACATCATGTTGTAGCATAAATACATTTTCCCTTTTGTTACTGTTTTCCCTGTGGTGTTTATGTAGAATAATCAAATTCTCCCTTTGCCTTTCTTTTTGCCAGGATATTTGGTTTCCTCTGACAAGGCGGTTTCTCCTGCCCTAATCTCCCCTTTCAGAATATCTGACTTGAACTGAAATTACCCACACTTTACAAGGAGCTCAGATGGGATCTTGCTGGGCTCGGTATAATGGTGATGGCTCATCTCTGCAACAATTACCTGATATTTTCTGGGCTTGCATTTGGCTTTTCTGTGGCCGTGTCACGTTTGTGACTCTCAGTTCTCCTGAGATGGACTAATAAACCTGGACTCTTCACCTCTGTCCTTTCCAGCAGCTGAAATTCTCTGTGTCAGCCCAATCTCTGGCCTTGCATTTCACGGGATTGTATTTCACCTTCTTTTTCTCACTCCAGTTCTTGAGTTCTTCCTCTCTGTTATCCTGGTCCTTCCTTCTGTTAGAGGTGCCTCTCCAAACTTCAGTGGGACCTTCTGGGCACTCTCCTCGATCTGTACTGGGGTCATTAATGAAAACTGGGAGTAGACTCAAGACTGGGCATTGCACAGGCTGAACAAAACCGACCCCTGCGCAAGGATTGTATTACAACTTCATTTGTTCTTTATTTTTCCCTGAGGGTTTGCAATGTGTTGAGTCCATATGGGGTCTGTCCTGCCCAGTGGTTTCACAGCTGTTTCGTGTCCTTGGCTCCTGTGGTTTGATTTCTAATGCAGGGATCCCACATTTGTGTTGCATGGGAGGAAATCAAAACAAACTGCTGTCTTTCTGCCTGTTCATAATTCAGGGGTTGCCGTTGAGCAGCCGTGTGCTTAAAACCTGCCCAAACAATTGTTAATCATAGAATCATAGAATTGATTGGGTTGGAAAAGACCTCAGAGATCATCAAGTCCAACCCTTGGTCCAACTTCAGTCAGTTTACTAGATCATGGCATGTCCAATCTCAGTTTAAAAACCTCCAGGGACTGTGAATCCACCCCCTCTCTGGGCAGGCCGTTCCAATGCCTGACCATTCTCTCTGTGAAGAATTTCTTTCTAAAGTCCAACCTAAATTTCCCCTGGCAGAGCTGAAGCCCGTGCCCCCTTGTCCTATTGCTGCTGCCTGGGAGAAGAGACCAACCCCCACCTGGCTAAAACCTCCCTTCAGGTAGTTATAGAGAGTGATGAGGTCACCTCTGAGCCTCCTCTTCTCCAGACTAAACAACCCCAGCTGTCTCAGCCTCTCCCCATAGCACTTGTGTTCCAGTCCCTCCACCAGCCTTGTTGCTCTTCTCTGGACCCGCTCCAGCACCTCAATATCTTTCTTGAACTGAGGGGCCCAGAACTAAACACAAGACTCCAGGTGTGGCCTCACCAATGCAGAGTCCAGGGGAAGGATCACTGCCCTGCTCCTGCTGGCCACGCTCTTTTTGATCCAGGCCAGGATCCCATTGGCCTTCTTGGCCACGCTCTTTTTGATCCAGGCCAGGATCCCATTGGCCTTCTTGGCTACCTGGGCACACTGTTGGCTCATGTTGAGCTTCCTGTCACTCAGTCCCCCTAGGTGTTTCAGCAGCAGCAAGCTTTGACTCCAAGCAACTCCCTGTTGTTTCAGGGTCTTTCTCTTGGCGCCGTTGGTCGTTTTGCTCTTGGTTAGAGCTCGTTTTGTATCGATCCCCCTCGGGAAGGGGGTGGGAGTGGGAAGTGCCTTCGACCACAGCCAAGTGCAGAACAGGCTCTGCTACAAGTGGTGCTGTTTTTAGGTCCCTGGAGAAAATCTGAAGCGATGATTGTCATTATATTTTCATTCTCTGGGCCTTCGACAACAAACTGCGCTCAGATCGCCAGCTTTAAACGTCTTTGAACGGGGTCCCAGAGTGACGGTGATCTGAAGCACTCCCTGAAATTTGGATTTCAAAGATCCACCAGGTCTGAATCTAGACCGAATGTAGGGATTATTGAGTGCAGCCTGTGCTTTTCCAACACAACAACTTGTTTATTCTCAAAATGTTCCTGCAGCTTTCATAGTGATGAGGAAGATTTTCAGAAGTCATTTAAAGGAGCTGAGCTTTGCCTCCATCGAAGCCAACAGAAAAACCTTCTCAGTGCTCCAGTGGCAAAAGGATTAGGCCAGAAGTGAGGGGGCTTTAAGTCATGTCCAGTTGGTTCTGTATCCACAAGGATTAGAGGTTTGCAGGGACTGAGGGGTTGTCGGAATTTGCAGCAGACCAGGGATCTCAGCAGTATTTTGGTACCTGAGGAACCGGGTCTGCAACGTTGCCATTGGACCCAAAGTTGAAGCCAAGACTAAATTTTATATCTTTGAGGGGAGAATTGTATTAGAGGAAGTGGAAGGGTTTTTGTGCAGCATTGTAAGGAATAATTTCAAACTAATCACGAATCCTTCCAGCTGTTCTGCAGTCAGGAACTGAAGGGAAACTCACTTTGATTTTTCATTGTCCGTCGACATAACAAGCATAATGAATAACGCTGAGTTAGATCCTTAGTTTTACTAACTAATATTATTATATAATTGCCTTTCTAAACAAGGATTCTCTTAAATTATTATGTTTTCTGAGACCAGCCCTGGTTGCTGAAAACCTCTGATCCCAGTGTGAAATCCGTCTTTTTTTGGAGCTGGAAGGAGGGCCGGGCGGGTGAGGGGAGCCCTCTGTGACTGTATCAGTGGGTTTGTGTTTCCAGTTCCTTAGTCTGTGGTTAAAAATGCCACACTGCCAACTTAAATCCCAGCTGGGCTCATCCACATTTCAAGCTTCTCTCTGGCTGACCAAAATCTCCTTTTGCTCCAGCTTGCAGATTCCCTTGTGCCCTTGGAGATCAAGCCTGGCATTTCCTTGGCAACAGTCTCTGCTGTGCTGCACACCAAGGACAACAAGCACGTGCTGCAGGTACAGGATAATGGGAAAGGGAATAAAATACCCTTACATGGCTCTGCTGCCATCTGGGACCCCAGCTGTCCTCACGAGGAGCTCCTTCCCCACTGGAGCAGGTCCTCATCCGAGGCTGTGACCTGGCACGTGCCAGGGGGGAATTACACCTGGGAGTAGGGAGTGGGATGCAAAGAAATCTCTCTGCTCTCTTTTCCTTGGCCACATGCCTGGCTGAGATAAAAGGAGAAGTGAGATTGTTCCTGAGGGCAGGCTACAAATCATCCCGCTGTCTTCCATGACTGAGAACAGCATCGGTGAGCTTCCCATGGCCTCAGAGCCCAGGGCTAGAGGAGAGAGATGGCCTGAAACATCAGGCCTGGCAAGGGAATGTCCACCTCCAGTTGTCCTGTTCCCCAGGGGACAGGTTGTACATCCTTGGACAAGTGTGTGACATCCCTTCCTGCCACCTCCTTCAGGCTGGCACTGGAATTCCTGGCATTCCTGCTCCTCAGGAGGAGCGAATGTCCGGGACACCTGCTCAGCAACAGATTCCCTGGTCCCCTTTTTCCTTGGATACAAGAGCCTGCAGGGACTCTGGGAAGAGCCCTTCTCCTGCCAGGCCCAGTACACTTGGGAAGAGGGCCTGCTTTGGGAATGTCTTTAATGCAGGGATATAAAGACGGGTCAAGGATTTGTGCCAGGGCACAGCAGACAGGCTGTCCTTCTCTTTCCAAGGCTGTTCCCTAGAAACATTAAGCAACACTGGAAAAATGGAAGTGTTGCAATGGAATTGGTCTGAGGCTGCTTTCTCCTTTGTGTTGTTCATTTGCCCCGTTCTCTACCCACATTCCTGCTGCCAAATAAACTTAGGCCTGGGCTTACAATGCCCAAGTCCTCATAAATGGCTGGAGCTGAGCCAGCCCAGTGGTACCTGCCTGGTCTGGGACCTCCAGGGTTACAGAAACTCTGGGAATGAGCCCCAAAAACTCAACCTGTGAACACAGAGTCATCTGAGTGATTCCCAAATAACACAATCCATGCAGGCAGTCCCACTGGTGGGACCAGTGAAGCGACTCCTGTCCCTGCAGCTGCTTCACCCTCCCTCCCTGCTCAAGCCCTTCCTAAAGGCTCCCTTTTCCAAGGCCACTGTTCCTGCAACACCCTTTTTTTTCTCCTTCCCTGAGTACCTGCTCTGTCCGTGGCCGTTTCTCGACCCACTGCGTCCTCACAACATGATTTTTTTTTCCCCACCCTGGTCACCTTCTCGTCCCTCAGCTGCCTCCCAAAGCTCCCCAACCTCCTGCCAGCAAGAAGAGGAAGCGAGTGAGTGACGACGTGCCCGAGTGTAAATCCCTGAAGCCCTTGCTGAGCGGCTCCATTCCCGTGGAGCAGTTTGTGCAGACTCTGGAAAAGGTGAGGAGGAGTCTTTGGTGGCAACTGGGGATCCGGCAGATTTCCGAGAAGGTGGGGGAATGATTCCAGCGTGGCTTGAACCGGAGAAGGGCTGAGTTAGCAAAGTATTCCATGGAATGGACGGAAGAGTTCCCTGTGCAGCCGTGTCCTGACACAGGGCTTTCACTCCTGTTTTTCCATGGAAGCAGAGCTTGTGGGTCACCCCACGTAACTTTTGGATTCGGCAGCTGATTTCCCATAAATTTCAGCGGGAATTCTCCAAAGCATTTAGTGTTTTACAAGTTCTGTGAGAACGAAGTGACCGAGTGAAGAAGGGATCCTGGGAATGTCCCTTTTTAGGGAGCTGCAGGATGCGAGGTTTGTCACTCAACTTGTAGGCTCTGTGGAGCCTTGTCCTTGCCTGAATGACTTCTGGGAGAAAATGATCAGGAAAAAGGGCAGGATTGCAGCCTGCCTGTACCTGAAGGGGCTCCAAGAAGGATGGAGAGAGACTATTGACAGGGACCTGGAGGGACAGGACACAGGGAATGGCTTCCCACTGCCAGATGGCAGGGATAGATGGGATATTGGGAAGGAATTGTCGGCTGGGAGGGTGGGAAGGGGCTGGGCTGGAATTACCAGAGAATCTATGGCTGCTCCTGGATCCCTGGAAGTGTCCAAGGGCAGGTTGGAGGTTGGACAGGGCCAGGAGCAACCTGGGCTAGTGGAAGGTGAACCATTTGGAACGGGTTGTGCTTTAAGATCCCTTCCCACCCAAACCATTCCATGACTCCATGAGATTCCTGCTCGCCCCTGTGCCCTGGTGACTCATCTCTCCCCAGTTCCTGAGCTGTGGTGACATCCCTGTCTCTTCCCCGCTCCCAGCACGGGTTCAGCGACGTGAAGGTGGAGGACACGGCCAAGGGCCACATTGTCCTGCTGCAGGAGGCAGAGACCCTCATCCAGCTCGAGGAGGACTCCACACACATCATCTGTGACAACGACGAGCCTCTCAGGATCAAACTGAGGGACCTGGTTCTCAAATTCCTGCAGAAGTTTTAACTCCTGGACATCCCACTGCTCTGCAAGGAGAGAGCCCGGAGCACCAGGATGTGGAGCTCTCCAGGGAGAGAGAGGATTTTGTGATTCAAAGAGACCAGAAACCACCTTCCCCTTCACGGAGAAGCAAGGAAGTATTTTTAGTATCTATCTATTTTTTAAATCTTATTTTTAAGCTGTTTTGGAATGCTTTGGAGAAGGAGATTCCTGTTGTGTAAACTTGGGAGTTGGAATGTTCCTGGAGATGGGAACTGCAGAGCAAACAACTCTAGTGTGTATTTAGCACATTGGGGTAAACTGTAACCCTCAGCAGTGTCTGCCCCAGCCCTTCACCTGCCCCAGCTCTGCAGGAAGATGGAAACACGGCCTTAGGCATTGAGAGATTTATTTCACCTCCCACTGTTCCTTCCCAGTCACCAGATCCAGTTTCCTGCCCATCCTCCATCGGCATCGGAGACGTGTATGTCACCGGCACGAGGAGGAGCAGGGAGCTGGTGAGGCAAAACTTGCAGAAATAAAAACAGCAAAAGGGGGTCTGATGGACATGTGGAATGGTGGGAAGGGCCTGGCACGGGCAGAGGGATTTGGGGAAAGTTTTATCCTTTGGGAATTCCAGGTGTTGGTTGATGCTGCACCTCACCTGTTATAACCAGAGCTGCCCATGATGCTCTTCGCTGAGCCCAAACTAAAGCTGCTTCCTCCTGGGTTCCTCCATCATCCATGGAGGAGATGCCTCAGGAAGACACTTAGGAAGCCCACAAAGCAGTTCCAATTCCCAGTGCTCATAAGAAACCTTTGAGATTTAAGTGCCTCTTGTTTCTCCCTTCCAAAAGCCTGTCCTTGCAGCCCCCACATCCCAAATCCTGGCTGAAATACTGAGTCATTCACACAGAGCCATCTGTGCTGCAGACCTGGGGAGAGCCTTCCCCTCCCCAAATCATTTATTTGGGGCCTAAACTTAGTTACTAGTTTTGCTTTCAAAAGCGACGCCTTTCTGGGCTTTACTGCTGTTTGTTTTCCGTGGGGTCGGTTTCGTATTTATTTGGTGTTAAAACCCGAAAAGCGCAGCGAGGCTGCCGAGGAGGGAGCACATCTCCTGGTTTGTAAGAGCTTTTCTGTGCCCATTCCACATCCACGTGTGGGAAACACAACTGCTCCTTCAGCTGATGGCTTTGGGGAGCCTGAGGCAGGGCAAGAACTGCTCTGTAATAAAATCCACCTGCCATTGCAGCTTCCACATCCCAGGGAAGGATTTCTGGTGGGTTGGGGATACAAATGCCAGCATCCACACACTGTGTGTGAGAAACAGGATCATCAATGGGATAAAAACCTCGTCGCAGTAACAGGAATCCTCAGAAGGGTTTTGCAGCACTTGCAGCAGCTCAGTTTCTTTATTGTCATGCAAAAAGAGAATAAAAGAACTGGGCATATTTCCCCTTGTGATTCATCTCCAAAGGGATTGTTCCCAATGCACAGAGGCCATGGGATAAACTCACCTCTCTGCTTGTTACATCCAGTGTGGGTCCTTCTGCTCCAGAGCCTTTGTTTCCCTAGAATCATGGAATGTTTGGGTGGGAAGGGACCTTAAGGGTCATACAGTTCCACCCCTTCCCACAGACAGGGACACTTCCCACTAGCCCAGGTTGCTCCGAGGGAATCCAACCTGGCCTTGGACACTTCCAGGGATCCAGGGGCAGCCACAGCTTCTCTGCCCAACCTGTGCCAGGGCCTGCCCATGGCCAGAAAAGCTTTGCTGGATCTCTGCGTGTCTCTCCCTGTGAGGGCAGGAAGGTGAGAGATTCCCTGTCCTTGCTGATGTTACACGTTCCAGCCACCCTTTTCCATGGGAGTACCTGGTGGTAACGGGACCAAATCAACCCCAGAGCTCTGGAAAGCCACCGGTGTGGTTGTGCTGCCACTCCAAAATCCATGTTTGACTCCTCCCAGTGACAGCCACGCTGGTATTTTTACCAGGCCCTGTGGAAGCTCGTGGCTTTCCCAAGGAATTCCCACCTCCTGAGAGGGGAAAAGGAAAGATTTTTACATTTTTTCTTCTTGTCATTTTGAGCAGGAAAACTTTTTGCTGTTCTGGTCAGTCCAGCATCTGAAAATGGATTGTTCTGTTCCGAACAGAAGGGTTGTGCCTGCTGGAAAAATAAACACACTGGGGAGGGGGGATTCCTAATGAAAAGTCATAATTAAACCAGCAGAAAGAAGTGCTTGTTCCTTCTGCGCAGAGAAGGAAAAATAAACAGCATTTCTTGGTGCTGGGTCAGCCGTGCAGAGTAACCATGGCAGCCCAGGGAGCTGCCAGAGGAGGGGGAGCACCGGGGATGGTTTCAGCCAGAGATGCTCCATTTATTGGGAACGGAACAGCCGAGGCACCTGGTTTCACTGTCTCTTCCAGAAAGGAAAAATATCCCCTTGGCCACTTTGTGGTTCATTGTTCCTTAGCCATCCCCGCTCCCTGCAGGATCTGAGGATCCCACATCCCACCCCGAGCTGCTCCAGCCTCCCTGTGCTGCTCCCCTGATCAAACACAGACAGTGGGGCGTGTTTGCAGCTGGGCAGGGCATTAATTCCCAGTGAGATCCCAACCCTGAGGCACAGCCAGGCCAGGGAGTAACGGGGAGGGAGGGTTAAAATCACCTTTCTGCACTGGGATGGCTTTTATGGAGCTGGTACTCCTGTTTCCTCTCCATTAATGTGAGACCCCAAAAAAGCAACTGGAGCAAGTCATTTAAATCCAGGCTCATGTCCAGAGTCACTGAGATCCATGAACTGTGACCCTATCCCTTGAGGATCCATGAGCTGGGACCCAATCCCTTCAGAATCCATGAACTGTGACCCCATCCCTTCAGAATCCATGAACTGTGACCCAAGTCCCTTGAGGTTCCATAACTATGACCCAAATCTCAGCTGGGGAGGGGCGAGTGAGTCCTTTCCTGGGCTCTGGCAGGACCTCGTGGATTTTATGGCATCGATGGATAGAATGGGACAATTCCAGTGAATTGCTTTTTATCCCATGTGTCATGGGAAAGGGAAAGTGGAGGGCACTTTGTCATGCGGAGGAGTGGAGTGTAAAGCACTTCCCCTGCCCTCCCTCCTGGGAGCAGGGAATGAATTAATGGGATTTGTCACTTCCTCCTCTCCCCAGTGTCTGTTCCCTCATCCCAGGGTACAATCCCTTATCCAGTGAAATGGGAAACAACAGGAGCTTGCTGGCTCCTCTCACCAAGTCACAGGAGACTTTTATCTGCTGCCTGAGGGACCGGGAGCATCCCCTGAGCCACCCGTGCCATGGGAATGGCCCCTAAAGGATGTCTCAGGATCCCAGGGCTGGGATGGGCAGGTTTGCAATCCCACCACTGGCTCAGCTGTGAATTCATTCCCTAAAAATATTCAGACAACTCTTGCCGTGGTGGCTCCCAACATCCACTGCCCCCAGGGGGAGCAGGCTCAGGGGCAGGTGCTCTTTGGCTGGGTCCAGTTGGTGATGCAGAAATCCAAAGATTTCCAGCCACCTGGCTGGGTGTCCCTGATGCCACCAGGAGCCCTGTGCCACCCAGGCACTGGGATGGGATGTCCCTGGCAGCTCCACAGGGGTCCAACCCCCGCGGGGGCTCTTTGGGCCCAGCCATGAGCTCCCTGAGGAACACCACAGGGTTGAGCACCAGACGCTCCCATCCATGAGGAGTTTCCACCATTCCAGACCAACCCCTTGCTCCTGGTCCCTCGGGAATGCAAGCCTGGCAGGGGCTTGTTTTTGGGATGCTTCGGGACCGGGAGCATCCCCATCCCGGTGCCAGCCCCTCTCCCAGCCCCAGCAAAGAGGCACCAAGATGCTTCCAAGTTAAACTCTCCGTTTATTGGATCCTTTTACAAAAAACTCAACATTGTGCTCGTGTCAAAGGACTGTTTGTTTCTTGTCTCTCAGTTTTTGAGGGATTTTTGAATCCTGGTGCTCACGGAGCCGTCGGCACAACCACGGCACGGGCAGGGGTCGTGTCACCGCAGACCATCCTATTTACAGCGGGAAGGACCTTGCTCCACACCCAGGGAAGCAGCAGAAACTCCGGAAAAGGGGAAAAGGCCTTTCCCTTGGGAAAGGTGCAGCCGCCGAGAGAGCCCTTCCCGCCTCCTCGGGGCTGGGCTGGCAGAGGCCGCGTGCTCCAGGAGCCGGGATGGATCCTACAGCCAAACCTGAGCTTTGGAGTGGGCCTGGGACCACCCGAAAATCCTGGGAGAGCAATGGCCGGTGGCAAGGGAGGATGTTTGGGATGGTGGCATGGGCTGGACCGCTTCAGGAAAGCCCAAGGATGGCTCGGATCCTGACTCACAGGCCTGTACTCCGGGGCTTTGGCAGCTATTTGCGATGGTTTGGGAAAGGGCCACAGCAGCAGGACCAGCAGGGACAACGCCAGCAGATGATCTGCCTGGCATTTCATTTCCTCAGTGAATTCCATCTCTCCCTGTAGTGCTGCTGCTGCTGCCTGGTGTGTCCCCTCCGGAGCAGCCACTTCACCCCCAAATGCTTCCCCTTTGGGGGGCCCGGCGAGGAGGGATCCATCCCACCATATCCGCAGTGATCCCATCGCACATCCCAACCCTGCTCAGCCATGGCCACCAGGGGATCCTCCCGACAATCCAACACTGGGCAAGAGGCCGAGGAGCCCAGGAGGAAGAACAGCTGGATTTGCTCCACCGATCCATGATCTTGACCGAGGGAAGGCAGAATTCCCACCCTGGGGCTCCGATGGCACCGGCAAAGCCCGAGCCCCACGAATGGAATTCCAACAGTTCCCATCCCATCCTGCAGGACGTTTCCCTTCGGATTTGGGAGAACGAGTTGCTGAGCGGTGTCTCTGACTGTGTAAAGTGCAATCCACACCCAACCATTCCATGCTCCCACCTGGCCAGAGGGCTGGGAAGGCAGAGCCGGGGCTGAGCTGGAGCTGAGCGGCCGCCCTGCTAACGAAGCACCTCCTAACGAGGGCGGAATTAAAGCTCAGGCCCCTCAGGAAGCAGGAACTGGAGCGGCTCCTGACAAAGTGCCACCTCTCCACTCCAGGCAGGGACAGAGAAAATCCTTCCAGGTGTTCCGGGGCCTCGCGGGAGTCTCCGATGGCGTTTTCAAGGAGACCGTGAACCTTCCCGCGCTCCCTTTGGAGCATCTGATGTTAAAACAAAAAGGGAATGGAAGGAAAAAAGAGGGAGAGGAAAACCTTCCTTGATCCGTATTTCTCTGCGCTCGGTGCTGGTGAAGCCACGAGCTGTGGGCTCTGCTGGGAACGGGCTGCTCCTTCTGCTCCTTCCCAAGGACAAGTGGGTGACCCCATCCCATGGAGCTGGCAGGAAAACCTGGCTGGAAAGTGTTGTGAGAGGCCACAGAACCCCCAAAACGTGGTGCAGGTGACAGGAGGAGGAAGGACAGGGCTGACCTTCGGAGCTGCTGCTGGACCATCCCTGCTCCCACCATGGGACACAGCAGGGACAAAGCCAGGGGTGACATCCTGCTGCTGCCGGGGACTGGGACGCTGAGCTGCCACCTGGGCTGGGAAAACCAGGGACACCACAGAGGTGTCACCTTCCCCCTGCCCAGCAGGAGCTTCTCCAGGCTGCTCATAAACATCTGGGATGCGCCAGAGGAGAACATCACGCGAGGGGACAGCTGTGGCCTTCCCTCCTGTCTGGGATGGGATTGGTGTGGGACGGAGCAGGAGGTTGAGCTCGGAGGTTGGGGAGAGAGAAACCAGCTCCAAGAACACTCCATGAACGCAATTCCAGCAGCGTCTCCCGGTCCACGGGACACAAAGCTCCTGGTGGGATTAACCCTGGCACACAGCCTGAAGCCAGGCCGGGAGGATGGGGTGGGGTTAAGGCAGGGATGCCGAGGGCCACAGCAAACCCAACATCCCGGTTTGCTCCGGGATGGGGGATGAGGGATGAGGCAGGGCAGGAATTGCGGCCGCGACTCTGGCACATCCATGCTGGGCTGGGCAGGGATGGGGGTCAGAGCTCCACTGCTGTGCTGCAGGGGGATCCTTCCTAAGCCCCAAACACACTCCCTGGTTTTTTAGGGGTGGAAAAGGACACGGAGAACGAGACCATGGCAACCAAAGTGCCCCAGGGCTGCGGCACGGGAACGGCCGGGGCCGGAGCTGGGAAGGGTCACCCAGGCCAACCTGGAGGGCTCAGGGTGCTGAGCAGAGCAGAGCCACGGGCTCAGCACCAGCAGGCACCAGGGAGCCCTCGGGAGCAGCCACAGGGCGGGAGGAGCAGGATGTGGGGAGCGGGAAGGGCCATCCCACGGGAGAAGGGATGGGGACAACAGCGGTGGCCTCAATGTTGCTCTCAAACACCTCCAACGTGGCCTTGCTACAACCCCCTGGAGTGGGATGGGAAAAGGGGATGAGGAGGAGTGGGGGAAAAGAAAAGAAAACAAAAAAGCGCCTCACGCGGCAAATCTAAAACACTTTCATTTTAAATAACAATAATTATAATTAAAAAGAACGGCCGCCCCGGGCCAGCAAAGGGGCAGAGCCGGTGGCCAAGGGGCCATTCCTCAGTGTAAGATCCAGGGAGTGTCCTCGAAGGAGCCACGGGATCCTGTTCCCTGACCCTCGGTGGGGAACGTGCTCATCCCAATCCCGGCCATCCCGTTTTTCCCGGCAGGAAGGGCACTCTGCACTCCCAGCCCCGGCAAACAGCCCCTTCCCCGCCCTTGGCCGGAGCTCAGCCCCGGAGCAGCCACTGCCACCCCTCAGATGAACTTGAAGCATTTTGTCTTGTCGTGGGGCAAGCGGGTCTTGAAGAGCACGGAGTCCACGCGGAACTGCGTGTAGAGCAGGGGCATGTACCCGTACACCTTCACGAAGAAGTTGATGCACTTGTGCCGCTCGTGGAAGTGGGAATCGTCATGGGAAAGGGCCTGGGGGCACCCAGGGCAGCGGAACGTCCAGCGGGAGGTCACCTGTGCAGAGGGGACACGGGTGGTCAGCGCCACTGCCCAGAATGCCCTGCCCGTGCCCAAGGCACTGCCTGTGGGCTGGGATACAGAGGGAATCAGGGAATGGATTCAGTGGAAGGGACTTTAAAGCTCATCCATACCATGCCCTGCCCACTAGCCCAAGTTGCTCCAAGGGAATCCAATCTGGCCTTGGACACTCCCAGGGATCCAGGGGCAGCCACAGCTCCTCTGGGAATTCCAGCCCAGCCCCTCCCCATCCTCCCAGCCAGGAATTCGTCCCTAATATCCCACCTCTCCCTGCCCTCTGGCAGTGGGAAGCCATTCCCTGTGTCCTGTCCCTCCATGCCTTGTCCCCAGTCCCTCTCCAGCTCTCCTGGAGCCCCTTTAGGCTCTGGAAGGGGCTCTCAGGTCTCCCTGGATCCTTCCCTTCTCCAGGCAAACCCCCCCAGCTTCTCTGTGCCCTCTTCTGGACTCTCTCTGGCAGCTCCACGTCCTTGTGCTGTTGTTCCCAGGGCTGGGGACAGCTCTGCAGGGGGGTCTCACCTGAGGGGGCAGAGGGGCAGAATCCCCCACCCCCCACCAGCACCCACTGCCAGCAGAAGAATTACCAGCTTGGGGCACTTCTTGTTTTGGGCACCCGGAGGGAGGGCTTTGGAAAGGGCTCCAGGAGGTGCTGAGGGTGGGGCCACCCATTGATTAAAGGGCCAACTTGTGGGTCCTGATCCAAATATCCCACTGCAGGGCCCTGTGCTTTGGGTCTGACCCTCCTCTCAGCCACACCAAACTCCACAACCTCCACTACCCAGCGGCTCCAGCTGGGAACACCACATGGGAAAACCCACCCCCAGTGACATTTGCAGGGCTGAGAGAAGAAGAGCAGGATGTTCTGCATCCCAAATCCCTCCTCAGCACTGGGACATTCACTTGCTATCACAGGGCGGGGCAATTCCAGCTTGGATGCAGTGTTTGGACCGAACACAGATGAGCCTGAACGCCTCTGGAAAGCCTCCCAAAATCAGCAAGGAATCACTGGGACTTGTGCTGGGAAGAGGGAAATCTGTGGGTTTGGGATCAGCTGCTCAGAAGGGCCTTTCTGAGCCGGGAACCCTCTGGCCTGAACTGTAGCACAAGTCAGAGAATTACAGAATCATGGAATGGTTTGGGTTTGAAGGGACCTTAAAGTTCATCTTGGGCAGAGAGAACCTTCCACTAGACCAGGAATTTAGTCTGATTTACTCTTGTAATGCCAAACCTCAATCCATGGTGGGATTCGGTTGCTTCTGTGGGCTGAGTTCCCACACCCTGAGCCAGATTCCCCTGGAGCAGAACAGCCCCCTTAAGGCATTGTTGCCTTTCCAACCACAGCCCCTCCAGAAATGCCACCGAGTCCCCGAGAGAATCCCTGCGGTGCTTTACCTTTATGGGAGGTTTCCTTGTCAGGTGGGAGACGAGGAAGTTCATGGCGATGTCCTCGCAGTTGATGTACTCGTCCACCATGTCCCGGATGGCCTGGGGCATCACGTAGGAATACAGGTAGGCGTAGTACTGCCAACGGGGCACAGGCACGGCGTCGGTCACGGGCGCCCAGCAGGGAGTGCCCCACCCCTCCCTGCTGGTGCCACCCCGGCGCTCCAAAGGCATGGGACATGCACAGATGGGTTCCACTCATGGGCATCAGCGGAGAGATTCCCAGTGACGGAGTTAATCCCTCCCCGGGACCAGCAAATCCACCCACAGCCACCACCCTCGCCGAATCCCACACTCCTGGAACCTCAGGAATGTTGGAATTTGAGGGTTTCAACCCCCTCAGACCTCGCTGGCTCTGTTGCTGTGGGGTCAGCATGGGAGACCTTCCCAGTGCACTGGGACAGCTCAGGACCAGTTTGGGGCAGTGAGGTTAAAGGAGGGGAGAGCTCCAAAAGTTGTCCCTAAGGGAATTCCCACCCCCTGGAGCCACAGTCCCGGGAACTCTGCTTCTGGACTCAGCACTGGAAACCTTCCCAGTGCGCTGGGACGGCTCAGGACCAGTTTGGGGGACTGAGGGAAAAGGACCAGAGAGCTCCAAAGGTTGTCCCTAAGGGAATTCCCACCCTCCGGAGCCGCATCCCGGGTGCCTTTGAGGAGGAGGGAGCAGCTCTGGGAGCTCTGCACATCAAACCTTCCCAGTGCACTGGACCAGTTTGGGGGACTGAGGGAAAAAGAGGGGAGAGCTCCAAAGGTTGTCCCTAAGGGAATTCCCACCCCCTGGAGCCACAGTCCCAGGAGTTCTGCTGCTGTGGGGTCAGCACGAGAGACCTTCCCAGTGCACTGGGATGGCTCAGGACCAGTTTGGGGCAGTGAGGGAAAAGGAGCAGAGAGCTCCAAAGGTTGTCCCGAAGGGGATTCCCACCGCCCCAGCTTGGGGAGGTCCCACTCACCTTGTGGAAGAAGGCAGCCCCCGTGAGCACCATGGAGAGCTCGCAGGAGTAGTTGGAGTTGTAGAGCCAGGACTGGTGGGGGATGTCCCACGCATGGTAGCGCCCCGGGAAGCCCACGATGCGATCCCGGGCCTCTCTCCAGACACTGCAAACACAACCGCCGTGGGTGAGGCTCCGGCTCCCACCTGGGAGCCCATCCGGAGGCGGGCATGGCTCCGGTTGGGAACCGTGGCACGGGAACCTGCCCAGAACACCCACGGGGGCTCCCGAGGGAGGCACGAGATGGAGCAGCTGATCCATTAAAAAGTTTGGCAGCTGCTCATCCCAAGGATGCCCAAAGCACGTTGTAGTTTGGGCAAAAAGGGTAAATAAACCTTGTCAAAAATGTGCTTTGAGTTGTTTATGCACAGGGAAAGGGGCTCCCAATCCATAAATCAGGGATTTTCTGTCTCACGGCGGCTGTTCTGAAGCTTTCAAGGAAAATCAAGGACGGAGCAGCCCCCGCAGGGGAAAACAAGGCTTTTGGCCCCAGGAATCAAAGCCTAAAGGGAAGTTTTGACACAACACCCTCTGGGGTTCACTCTGGCACCGGCGCTCCGGCTTTTCCCTGGCTGAGTGTTACACAGAGAGGCTTTGTGGGAACAAGGTGCCCGCAAGCAGGGATAGCATTGGGAATAATCCATGGCACTTAAAATGCTCATTTGATGCTCTCCAGGGCAAAGCCTTGGCCAGGCAAAGGCCAACAAGATTCCAAAGAGGGGGGCAAACAGCCCAGTTCAGATAAAGAGCCTGGAATGGAGAAGGGAAGGTTTGGGAAGGGAAGGTTTGGGAAGGTTTGGGAAGGTTTGGGAAGGGAAGGTTTGGGAAGGGAAGGTTTGGGAAGGGAAGGGAAGGGAAAGGAAGGTTTGGGAAGGGAAGGTTTGGGAAGGTTTGGGAAGGGAAGGGAAGGTTTGGGAAGGGAAGGTTTG
>VWZG01001517.1:72614-85345 GCA_013396735.1 Grallaria varia
AAGGGAAGGCAAGGGAAGGGAAGGGAAGGGAAGGGAAGGGAAGGGAAGGGAAGGGAAAGGGACCCCCAAAGCCACAAAGGTCCCCCAAAGCCACGAAGGGCCCCCAAAGCCACAAGGGTCCCCCAAAGCCATGGAGGGCTCATCATCCGCACAGCGAAATCCAAGGAGCTGAGGTGGCGTGTGAAGATCGGGGCTCCCTGCACAACCCACCCTCACCAAAGCGCCCACTAAGGCGCATTCCTCCAAGAAATGGAGCTGGAAAGCCCCAGAAGGGACGTGCCAATCCTAATCCTGAGCCTAACGGAGAGCCCAGCTGAGGAGAGCCCCAGCCCGGGCAGGGTTTCCTTGGGAAAGGTGGTCACCCACCGGAAGCCGAACATGATCTCGTCGTGGCGCAGGTGGGCGTCGTCGTCGATGGACAGGATGGCCTCGGTGTCGATCTCGTCCCAGGGCAGGAACCGGTTGTTGAGGCTGTTCTTCTCCGTGCGCACGACCTGCGGCGAGGCGCACGGAGTCAGGGTTGGGTTTAGGGGCAGGGGTGAGGCGTGCCAGGGGTGCCATTCCCGTGGTTCGGCGCCACGGCAGGGAATTCTCCTCAAAAGTCAAAAAGCATCGACTTGCTCCGATACTGACTCCAGAAATTCCCCTCATCCCCATGCCATGAAATCCTGCTGGAGTTCCCCCTCCTCTTACAATCACAGAACAGAGACACAGAATATCCAGAGCTGGAAGGGACCCACAGGGATTGTCCAGACCAACCCCTGGCCCTGCACAGACACCCCAACAGACACCCTGTCCTGTTGTCCAAATGCTCCTGGAGTTCTGGCAGGTTTGGGAAGTGCCCATTCCCTGGGGAGCCTGTTCAGTGCCCCACCACTCTCTGGGGGAAGAACCTTTCCCTGAGATCCATCCCAAACCCCTCTATGCCATTTTTGACCGCCCCATCCATGCCGGACCCTTCCCCTCTCCCTTACACTTTCCTCCTGCCCTTGCTGATCCGTAATCACCGAGCTCATCCCACATTTCCCATCCTGTCCCACCCCTCCAATGGTTTCCCTGCCCCTCCTCCGAACAATCTCCATTGAAAGCCCTCCCCTATTTCACATGTCGGAGCTGAAAGGAGAAGAGGCCAATCCTGAGGCATTGGCTCCAGGACAAGAAGCCAAGTTGCTGCCAAGGAGCTGCCAAAGAACCTGCTGCCATTGCCACAGTTGCCACCCCAAACCCCTGCAGCCCTCCAGCCATTCCCGGTGAGGTGACCTTGGTGTAAATCACCACAGTTTTCCCTGTGTTTCACCGCACCTGCTCCTGGGGAAGCTGAGATGCTCCAGAGAACCTGGTGGGTTCCCCACAGCCCTCAGCCCAGACCTCAGATCCACCTGGCTGCCCTTCCCAAGGACGACGACACACAACAACGCTCTCATTCCCAACAAGGACCCAAAAACCCGAGGAAATTAATCCAGCACGATGCGGGACTCCGGGATGTTCCCGACGGCTCCGGATGAGCTGCAGATCCAGGGGCAATGACATCCCTGGACTTTTGACCCGTGTGTAAACAGAAACCCTGCCAGCACTGGAAGGCCTGAGCATTCCATGGGGGAAAATGGATGTTTTTTTGACAGTGCTGATGATAATTCATGTTTGAAAGATTCGCAGTGCGACGGGAAAACCAGGGATGCACAAAGCGGCTCCTGGAGGTGTTTGTTGAGATGCTCCAACATTATCCTGGGGTTAACAGACCCAGGAGATTTGATAAATGGGCTCCCAAATGAGCCCTGGGACCACGGCCAAAGCCTGGGAAGGAGATCCATGCTCAGATCCAGGCCACTCAGATCTTCCTGCCTGTGCTGCCCTGGGACCATGGCCAAAGCCTGAGAAGGAGATCCGTGCTCAGGTCTTCCTGCCTGTGCTGCCCTGGGACCACGGCCAAAGCCCGGGAAAGAGATCCATGCTCGGATCTGGGCCACTCAGATTTTCTTGCCTGTGCTTCCCTCGTGACTGGGCTCTCCCCACCAACCATCCTTGCCATTCCCAGCCAGCTTCCAGCTCTGCTCCGGCCACTCCAGGTGAGTCCCGGGACACGCCTGGCTCCGGATGATGCTGCTCCAGCATCTGCTGCATCCAAGAAAGGGGGAGAGGAGGCAGGAGAAAGGAGACAGCCCTTGGCTGATGCCCGTTCCCAGCCCTCTTTCACATCAGTTCTCACCTATCCCATATGGATCCCCCTGGAATTTGCTCTCTCTTGCTTGATTTGATGGCACCTGCACCAAAACCAGTCATTGATTGGAACCTCCACCCCAAACCGGCTCTTCAGAGACACTCTGAGCAGGACGTTTCCTCAGTTGTCCATCCCTGGATTTTCGTGGCTCCTCCCGGCAATTCTTCACCTTCTTGTCTTCCCTTTAATCTTCGCTTGTGAAGACCAAGTGGGAAGTTCCCGTTCTCCCCCTTCTCATGTATTAATTATCCTCCTGCTCCTTCCTCTTCACCTTGGAACAGCTCCTTTGTGCCCTGAACCTCCCGACTCCTCTGCTTTTCCACCTCCAACTTCAAGCGTTTTTCAAACTTGAAATTAAAAGGATTTATAGACTATTTTAAGACTCATCTCCAGAGGTACGAAAAGTGTTTCACTGGAAGGGTATTTAGCTCCAAAGGCAGCGCAGGCTGAATATAAATTGGCAAAACAGATGCATTTTTAAAATGCGCGTAATTAAATAATGCAACATAAAACTGAGCATAAATTATCCCCCGCTAAGAACAAAACCACCCAGGAAGACACCAGTGGAAAAGCTTTATTTTTAAACTGATACCGTGCCCATGAAAGTAAAATGTGCCATCACTTGGTCTCCCTTTAAACTCCTCCACCGTGATCAGTGGGTCGCTCATCTCCGAGAGGAGGAAACAGCTTGTGAGACAAA
Source organism: Grallaria varia (assembly GCA_013396735.1). Lineage (NCBI taxonomy): Eukaryota > Metazoa > Chordata > Aves > Passeriformes > Formicariidae > Grallaria > Grallaria varia. The sequence continues at coordinate 75,533 of VWZG01001517.1, forward strand.
TAAAACTCATTATTTATTCATTTTCATACAGGAGCAGCTGTTGCATCTTTCTATAGAGTAACTTGAGGAGAAGAATTCTTATTTTAGCACCAAAGGGACGCAGATCCCCCTTTATTTTCATCCTCTCTGTGCGTTGGTGGTGGTGGCCGTGCAATTAAAGCCACGTGTTGAGTTGGTTGTCGGGTTAGATTTATTTTACAATTAATTGCAATTACTCGGTGCCAAAGAACATCCCTGGGATAACACGCTGCCTGTTCAAATACCTCATCTCCCCTCTCAGCTTCCCAAAACTCCGCTCTGTGCTTTCCATGGAAAAGGGAAATGCTGTGGAGAGCACGGAGATGGCAAAGCTCCCACCCAACTTCCATGGGCATGTCTGGGATCAAGGGCCTGATTCCCAAGGGGCTGGTTGCTGTTGGTGAAACCAGCGAAAGTCACTTCAAGAGGAAAGAGCTTGTGCTCAGGGTTTTGAGGCCGAAACCCCAAATTTTGGGTCTGGTGGGGTATTTCTGCAATGAAATAGGCAATACCCAAAGGTGTGACCATGGAATCAGACAATTGTTTGGGATGGAAAAGAATCCAGCTGTCCCCCCCAGCACTGCCAAGGCCACCACTGACCACGTCCCCAAGGGCCACATCCACACAGCTTTTAAATCCATCCAGGAATGAGGACTCCACCCTTGCCCTGCGCAGCCCCTTCCAATGCCCGACCACCCTTTCCATGAAGGAATTGTTCCCAATATCCAACTCAATCCTCCCCTGGCACAGCCTGAGGCTGTTCCCTCTCCTCCTGTCCCTGTGCCCTGGGTGCAGTGCCCGACCCTCCCCTGGATCTATCAGGGAGTCGCAGAGCGCCAGAAGCTCATCCCTGATCCTTCTTTTTTTCCAGGATAATCCCCCACCCAGCTCCCTCAGCCGCTCCGGCTGCTCCGGCCCCTTCCCCAGCCCTGTTCTCTTCTCTGGACAAGCTCCAGCCCCTCAGGGTGTCCCTTGTCTGAGGGGTCCAGAAGTGCCCCCAGGATTGGAGCTGTTCCATGGAGAAATGCCTGCTAATGACTCCAAGACCTTTGGATGGGAAAAGCCTGTTCCAGGACTTTCAGAGGTCGGTCCAACGCAATGGGAACGTTGCCTTTTTAGATTCAAAGTCACCGAACCTGCCAAGTTCCACCCAACTCCTGACAGAGCGGTGCCAACGAAGTCACAACGCGGGAGCGTTGGATGGATAAGGATGAGACCCAGGAGAAGCCCCACTTTGTATGACATCACACAGGAAAAAACAACAGGCTTTTATCAGCTCCCCCATTTCCCTCCATGATTAATCAATCGTATTTGCACTATAAATTCAATGCAAGGGGAAGCTTTTTCCCGCTATCTCCGCAGCATCCCTTCTCCATTCCATCCAGGTGCCCGGGCTGTCCCCAGGCACATGTTCTGCTGAGATGGGGCCACCTGCCCAGCAGCACCTGCACTCCAACCACTTTGTCACCTCAGGGTAAACACCAGGATGCCACTTGTGCCCAGCCCTTGCTGGGGAGAAACAGAACAAGCAAAGAGACAGAAAGAGGCCGGGCAGCAGCTTCAGACTGCGCTCTGAAGGTGGAGCATTCCCACCTGGAGCTTGGGGATGAGGGATTCCAAGCAGCCTGGTGGGAACCAACAGCTCAGGAATGGATGGATGTGTGGCGCTGCCAGCCGGCCTGCGGACACATCCCACCCTTCTGCTCCAGCCTGAAACCAGCTCAGAGCCCTGGGATTCAGCAGGAGTTTGGCTGAGCCAGCTGTGGATCCGTCAGCATCCCGGCTCATCCCTGGGGATACACAGAGCCTGAGGGGCACCTCGGTGAGCGCCCACTGCTCCCAACCAGCTCCCAGCTCCTGGGTCTGTTTTGGGAGCCGGGAGCCAACCGGGAAAGCCTGGCCTTATTCTGGCCAAAATATCCCGTTTCCCTGCCCGCAGGGTCGGTGCAGCACTCAGAGATGTGGCAGGCCAGGTACAACCTCAGCATGTCGTCATCCTTGGAAAAGCCACAGGAGGGCCCGGAACAGCCACATGGAAACGTGGCACCAGCCACCCCGGAGACACCGGAATTCCCGGCACGGAGGCAGGGAAGAAGAAAGTGCTGGAAAGCCAAGGGCCGTGGTCCCAGGGGGGTATTGGAAACACCTTCCCTCTGCTCACCAAGTGAGGCAGGGCTTATCTGTCCACGCTTTGCTCCCTGGCTCGGGAGCCGTGGCCGCTTTAATTAACAGAGGCTTTTCCATGCAAATCCTCTGCACTGCTGTGCAATTAAACCTTCAGCAGGTCCCTCCTCGGGATCTGTCCAACAGCAGGACACCAAACCACCCGGCAGAGCCGGTTATTTCCGACCTGGTTGGAATTGGTGCATCTCTGGTGTGTCACAAATGCGTCGAGCCCGGCGATGACACCCAGAGATTGTCCAGCATTTAAAAGCTGCTCCACCCCATCCCACAAGAGCTCCGGTGCAGGCATCAATATCTGGGGGCTGAGGGCATCCAAATGGACGTTAAATCCCACCGAAGGGAGGAGGGAATCACACTCAGATGATTAACTCCCCGAGCAGCTACTAAAAGAGCCGGAATGTAAACCTGGATACCAGCAGAAGCCACCGAGTTTGCAGGGAGGTGATTTTCTTTTCTTGACAGGAAGAGGACAGAGGATTTATTAGCGTTTATGTGGCTGGGAGCAGCAGCCATAAAGCACTCGGGCACATGAACTCACTCTTGGCTTCCAGGTTTATTCCAGAGTGGAAGCTTTCCAGGGATTTCCGAGATGAGAAGGTTGAGATCTCACTGGGAAAGTTCAGGCTGGAATGAAGACAGCTTTCTGCCTGCCCCCAGATCCATCACCTGGAGATGAGAGCTCTTTTATGTCATGTTAGAAGACAAGGCAACCATACCATGATTCTCCAATTGGCATTTTATCCCTCGTTCTTCCTGTTGTTCCAGGAGCACAGCACACCCAGAAAAGCCATTTCCATCAGCTCGAATACCAGAGGGTGGCATTGGGATGTCACCCTGACTGGGGTCAGGGAAAGGGAGAAGCATTTTCCCCAAAACCATGACAAACCAGGATGCAAGTCCCAGATGGGTTTCTGAGGAACTTCCCTTCGCTCACAGGCTTCAATTTCTTCTTCTAATTGCTGGATCCTTGGCTGAATCCAACTTCCCCAGCTCCCTGTCTCCCACCAGCCCATCATCTTCCACCCCAGAGGAGCAGAGGACAACTGTCCCCACGTCATGTTCTTCAAAGCCTGGCTTATCCTGTGACTTTTAAACAAAAATCCAGGAGGAAAAAAGGTTCTACCAAGAGGCAGGGAATGCATTACTGCCAAACACGTGGTTGGGATGAATCCAGACCCCCAGAACCACCTCCCACAACCCGCAGGATGGGCTGGGTATGAAGGACCGGCACGTGTTAGAAATTACAGAGTTCACATAAATGAGGTACAATTAAAAACAGTTCCTTTGACAAATTCCTGATAAAATCAACCTAATGAACACCAGTGCTTTGAAAGCGATTTGCTTCGTCACCTGCATTCAGAGCCGGAGGAAAATGAGCCTTTATTGGAAAGAATTATCCCACTCACGGCCGTTCTGAAGCTTTTCTTGCCCCCCTGAGCTCTTTTTTGTCCCCGTAAAACACGGGGCCGTCCCTGGCTGTGGAGATAAACCAGGATTTCACCAGCCAGGCTCCGGCAGCTCGGAGATCAAAGCCACCATTAGCCCTTCCACGTCCAGGTTGGAAACCGAACCCACCCACCCCGAAACGCTTTCAAAGTCAGGTGTCAAGAGCAAAACCCATTTCCCTTCCCTGCAGGAACCTTCAGCCCCCTCGGAGTTCAGTTCAGATAAGCATCCAGAAAGCCTGAAGGCTTTGCTGAACTCGCTGGATCTCCAAGTGTTCTCTGGGAAGCCTAAGAATGGCTACAACAGATTTCCCATCTTTCTGCTGCTCAAAAATCTGGGAATAAGGGAAAACAGCATTTCTGGGAGCTTATAAGGGAGATGTGCAAGTGGGTGCTTTAGTGAGCGGGTCAGGTTTTGTCATTTAACCAGTTTGATCCCAAGGAAATGGAAGGAAAAGCATCCATGAGTTAGATCTGCTTCCTCACCAGTTTCAAGAAGGACTCGTGGGGAAAAAGGGGTAAGGGATTGTCCAGGGGGTGATTATTAAGACCTAAAACTTGGTGGTGGACAGGTAGGGAAAGTTTTGAGAGGAAGTCTGAGGTACAGAATGAATATTTACTGTTCCCAGTCCTCTGGAAAACTTGGGAGTGTCACCACCTTCTACCTGAGAGCTGCAACATCTTTACTGATTGACCCATAGAGCCTGGGGGGACGTCCATGAGCTACATCCAGGAACAAGCAGTGATTAAAACCCCTCTCTTGAATCTCATCCCTTTCTCCAACCTCATATCCAAGAGGCACCTTCCCCTTCACGACCTTCTCATGTCCCTCTTTGACGTCCCAGTGTCTCCTGTTCCAGCAAACGCAGATATTTTTTCATCCCAGCTATTTAAAACCCACAAGCCAACGCCAGGTTATGCCCTCGGTGCCTCCAGCTCACTCCTTGCCTCCCATGTCAGGACAACCGTCCCTTTCATCGAGTTATGGCTCCCACCAGGACAGAGCAAAGCATGGGAAGAAAGGGAACACGGATACCCAGGCCCTGGGACTTCATTGGGAGGAGCCTGCGGTGAAAGGGATGCCAACACAATTCCGTAAGAACTAAGGAAGAGCCCCAGTGCCAGTCCCAGAGAATGAAAGGAAGGTGAAAACAAAAGGAAAAAAGAGCAAAGGCATCCACACACTCGGTTCCTCCAGTGCCCGCAGAACACTGTGGTGCCCACGGAACAATGTGGGGACGTTGCATTTCCAGGATACAGACCCTAAAAGCAGCAGGAACACAGCCCTGCACAACCTTGGTGGTGTTTTGCTGCCGCTCTGCCCCCCACGCCAAGCCCTGCCAAGCGCTGCCTTTCGTGCCCCAGGAGTCGTCCTGGGGCTGGCTCAGACCTGAGGGCATTTGGGATGCACCGACGGAGTTTGAGGTGATGGTTAAGGGCCTCAACACGGGGGACTGGCCCCTGTGACAGCTCCAGGCCTTCACGTGAGACAAACCCCACGTGGTTATGGCCACAGCAGTGGGCAGGGATGCTCCCCTCCCCTCCCTTGTTTGTCCTCTCCAATGCCCCAAATGCGCCTCCCTTCTGCTCACCGACCCCATCGGCCGCATCCTAAGCCGAGGGAATTCGGGGAGCTGAGGCTGCAGCAACATTTTGCCCATGGAAAAGCCACTACAAACCAGCATATGGCAGGGGAGAGAATTAAGGGCTGGGTTCAGGCAATAGCAGGGAGGATTGTGAGGGCGTTGGAGTTCATATTCCGAGTGCAAATCCCCGAGGAGCCGGCACTGCCTGTTATGGTATCATCCCGCATTCACGCATGGCTGCACCTTTGCTGAGGCCCTGCAGTGACAAGCATCTGGATTTTAGGATTTCAGGTGAACTAAGCAGCAAATTTGTTCCTTCCTCTCCCGCTACACGGCAGTGAAAATAAACACGGAGACAGCAAAACAGGCAGGGATGCGGGAACGCCCCAGGCTCTCCGGCAGCAGGTGGTGCTGTGAACCCGACAGCAGCACGAGGCATTCTGGTGAGACATCTCCTGCCTCAGCCAACTGTTCTCACGGAGAAACCAAACCCACAAACCTGGGAGACACTCCTGGGAACGCCGGTGCACTGGACGGAGCCCGTTCAACCCACAAATCTCTTGTGTGAAGTGACTCAGGGGTAGGAGACAAAGGGATTTCCTCGGCTGATTTTCTCAGTTGCTCCTGCTGGAAGCGAACCTGGAGCTCCCCGTTCCCGGCACGCAGCCCAGCACCTCAAGGTGAAGTTGGATTCCTCCTGGTTTTGGTACACAAGGGCTGTGAGTTCTGGTAAGGCAGGGAGATGTTGGAACGCCCAGTGAAAAGCTGGGACTCACCAAAGAGCTTCAGCAGGTGAGCTGTGAGGAAAGCACAAGTCAGGTGGCCAAGGGAGGGTCTGGCAGGTTCTGAGTTACCTGGTTGAGCCAGAACCTCAGCCAGTATTTATGCAAAGCTCCCAGGAGGGAAAAGGATGGATTGAAATGGTGCTGTGGTCAGCACGGAGGGTTTGGTTCTCTTTCTTAACTAAAGACCTTGGGTCACACACAGCACTGCAGTTTATCTCTAGTTCCTCGTGACTGGTGCTGCCTTTATGAGAAAATCAAGCCTAAAAGATGAACTCCTTGTTGGAGGACCAGCAGAGGAGAAAGGAGATTCCTGCAGGGCTTTTCCAGCCACAGTTCTGCCACTGAGGGAGCTGCACTCAATGTTGGAAAGAGAGGAGATCAAGTTCAGGCTGTCACTTCTTAAAACATGAGCAGAGGTTGTGAAAACATTGGTTTAGGATAAGGTTTGGCCCCAAAATCATAGAATGATTTGGGTTCAAAGGGACCTTAAAGATCATCCTGTTCCACCCCCTGCCATGGGCAGGGACACCTCCCACTAGCCCAGGTTGCTCCAAGTCCCATCCAACCTGGACTTGGACACTTCCAGGGATCCAGGGGCAGCCACAGCTGCTCTGGGAATTCCAGCCCAGCCCCTCCCCACCCTCCCAGACAACAACTCCTTCCCACTGTCCCATCTCTCCCTGCTCTCTGGCAGTGGGAAGCCATTCCCTGTGTCCTGTCCCTCCACGCCTTGTCCTAAGTCCCTCTCCAGCTCTCCTGGAGCCCCTTTAGGCTCTGGAAGGGGCTCTCAGGTCTCCCTGGATCCTTCCCTTCTCCAGGTGAGCATTCCCAGCTCTCTGAGATGTCCCAGCCCTGTGATCAACTTAGTGGCCTCCTCTGGACTCCCTCAAATATATCCACACAAACTCCCCTCAGGTAACTCTGGCTGTTCAAGCTCAAATAAACTTTTAGATTCCAAGGATTAAAAGCAGAGCAGAAACAGGCAAAGCATGGCAGGATCTGCATCTTCCCGGGAGCATCTGAGCACCATCTCTGGGGACTTGGATCCACGGCTGCCTCAGAGTTTTCCTTCATTTGTTTCCCTTTGCTTCAATTCATGTGGATGAAAATGCCACCAAGGAATTGCCAAGGAACGAGCGAGGTTTCTCCTGCTGTTGCTAGTTAGAGATCTTGAGCACAGCGAGGCTGGAAGAGGAGGCTGGAAGTCTCAATCCCAAAACTGAGCCAGACCTTCTCCTTAACAACTCCTTCTTTACTCTGCTGCCAGAAACCTTTTCCAAGATTAACGCGTGCACGGAGAAACAGCCCAATTTCCCTCCAACCCTACTGTTGGGTCTTCCCACCCGTTCAGAGCAGCATTTAATCCAAATTCCTTTCTCCTTCTGTGCCCCACAAACACGGAATAGCAGAGGTGTCATCGGGTGGGCTGTAAGCAGCACCACTCCAGGGACCTCGGCACCCACAGTGACATGGTGACAGCAGGATGTCACCCCTGCTGTGGAGGAGAGGAACTCAGCTGCTGGGCAGGGACTCCACCAACTCCACAGGAACTTACATTTGCACCGAGTCACCTCAGCCTGGGTTGGGTGCAGGGCCAGAATATTTTATCAGACTCCTGTGCAGCTTAAGAATCTTACTGATTTTATGGTGAATTGTGCCATCACAAGGAAATCTATACTCAAAAGTTTTTTAAAAATCAAACATATTCTGTAACCCTGTTTGTCTCATTATGCATGAAAGACTCACAGACCCAACGCAGCTTTGAGTTTTGCTCTTGATTCATTCCCAGCCCACCAGGGAAAAGAAACCCTGGAACCTGCTCTGGAGGACCAAACCACAGTTTGCATCAATAAATAAGGTCAAGGCCTGCAGAGAGGCTGGAGGAGGAAGCTCAGCCCACCTTTGAGGAATTCTGCCAGCACAGAGCCACACAGAGGGAATGCCGTCCCAAGTCCCACCAAGGAACTCTGGAGCTCTCGTCACCAGCAGCCCCTGGGTGGGAACCAGGACTCTATTCTGTTTCCAAAGGGTCTTCCAGCTCAGGATGTGCTGCACACTCTGCCTGGTCTCATTAGGCTGGGATTTACAGGGAATGATGGAATGGTTTGGATGGGAAGGGGACCTTAAAGATCATCCTGTTCCCACACATGCCATGGGCAGGGACACCTCCCACTAGCCGAGGTTGCTCCAAGGGAATCCAACCTGGCCTTGGACACTTCCAGGGAACCAGGAGCAGCCACAGCTTCCCTGGGAATTCCAGCCCAGCCCCTCCCCACCCTCCCAGACAACAATTCCTTCCCAATGTCCCATCTCTCCCTGCCCTCTGGCACTGGGAAGCCATTCCCTGTGTCCTGTCCCTCCATGCCTTGTCCCCAGTCCCTCTCCAGCTCTCCTGGAGCCCCTTTAGGCTCTGGAAGGGGCTCTCAGGTCTCTCTGGATCCTTCCCTTCTCCAGGTGAGCATTCCCAGCTTTCCCAGCCTGGCTCCAGAGCAGAGGGGCTCCAGTCCTGGGAGCATCTCTGGGGCCTCCTCTGGACTCTCTCCGGAGGCTCCACGTCCTTGTGCTGTTGGATGTTCTCCAGTAACCCCCTGGCTCCAGGTGCTTTGGTCATGGATCACGCAGGCACACGGGTGCCACCACTGGGCTACTCCTCACAGTGGGACGGTGCCTGGACCCACGTCAATCCCATGAGGGGCACCCTCAGCCCCTCCCCTTCCCCCCAGAGCTTTGGGACCTTTGGGACCTTTGGGCAGTCCTTGCATCCCAACCTTACTGGAGACACATTTGTTACACAGAGACACGGCACCGCTTCTGGATCTGAGCGAATCGGATCTTCCCCTTCAAAAGGCCCTTTTTATCCCCGTGAGGAAATCAGATCCACAGCTCTGCAGCTTCTTTGAACATTGGCTCTTCTTTCTTCCAACCCCACATCCCCACCCTCCTCTTCCCCTGGCCATCATGTCCCACGACTCAGCCTCGGCTCCCCACATTCCCGTCCCCTTTTCCACAGCAGATCTTGGGATTTTTCGCTGCCTGATGGAGCCCACGTCAGTTTTCCATCGTTCCCACACCAAACCATCCATGTAGATGAATATACAACAGACTCCCAGTGGGATCAAACACCCATCCTGGAGATTGACTCAACAAACACATCAGTGGGATGGGTGACTGAACGCTGCTCTCCTGTGAGAGATCCCAGGAGACTCGGGTTCTTTTAAAAACTGGGATTTGGGATAATGAGAAGAAAGGAAAGCTGTTATCAGACGGACACGAACCTTCAGAAAGGACTCAGCAGAAGCTCTCTGGCATTTCCTGGCACTCGGTCAGGAGCACAGTCCTGCAATCCAACATCCCAGAGCTGACCCGTGACAATTCCCTCCTCTGGAACCGATCATTCCCTATGGAACATCCCCTAAGGCACATCCCCCTCTGGCACACTCCCTGTGGCACATCCCCTATGGCACAACCCCATGGCACATTCCCTGTGGCACATGCGCCGTGGCACATTCCCTATGAAACATCCCCCCATGGCACAGCCCCCATGCAACATCCCCCCATGGCACATCCCCCGTGGCACATCCCCCAAGGCACATCCCCCATGGCACATTCCCTGTGGCACATCCCCTGTGGCACATTCCCTATGGCACATCCCCATGGCACATCCCCCTATGGCACATTCCCTGTGGCACATCCCCTATGGGACAGCCCCTATGGCACATCCCCCATGGAACATCCCATATGGCACATCCACCTATGGCACATTCCCTGTAGAACATCCCCTGTGGCACATCCCCT
>VWZG01001518.1:7372-103497 GCA_013396735.1 Grallaria varia
CGGGGCGGGAGCCGCCGCGGCCGTCCCATGTCCCGCAAGGCCAGCGACAATGTGGAGTACACGCTGCGAAGCCTGAGCAACCTGATGGGCGAGAAGCGGCGGCGGCAGGCGGAGGGGTCCGCCGGCTCGGGCGCGGCGGCGGCGGCGGCGGGCGAGCGGGGCCTCATCGCCGCCGAGGCCCGCTCCAGCCTCAACAGCGCGGCGTCGGGCGGCGAGCTGGAGCGGGCGGCGCGGCGCCAGTTCCAGCAGGACGAGACCCCCGGCTTCGTCTACGTGGTGTCGGTCTTCTCCGCCCTGGGGGGCTTCCTCTTCGGCTACGACACCGGCGTGGTGTCGGGGGCGCTGCTCCTCCTCAAGAGGGAGCTCAACCTGGACGCGCTGTGGCAGGAGCTGCTGGTCTCCGGCACGGTGGGCGCCGCCGCGCTGTCCGCCCTGGCCGGCGGCGTGCTGAACGGGCTGTGCGGCCGCCGGCCCTGCATCCTGCTGGCCAGCGGGCTCTTCACGGCGGGGGCCGGCGTGCTGGCTGCCGCCCGCGACAAGGAGACGCTGCTGGCGGGACGCGTGGTGGTGGGGCTGGGCATCGGTGAGTGCCACGCCGTCCCGCCGCGCCGCGCTCCATCCCCGGGCCGGCGGAGCTCCCCGGGGCGGGTTTAACCGAGGCAGAAACTCGCCGTCCCCATTGCCGCGGGGCAGCAGAACTGGCCCCTGCGGTGTGCGGGACTCGGGGGTGGCGAGGGGAGCGCTGGGCTGAGCGGGGTCCGACGGCGGTCGCGGCGAGGTGTGCAAGGGAGCCATTGCCCTCTTCGATTTTACTTACAGGTGGTGTAGTCCCGGCCCGCTTTTGGGAGAGTTGCCTGGTTTTTGTGAGAGGAGAATGGTTTCGCATCCTTTCTGCAGTTTCATCTTTAGGGTGGTCTGTCAGTGTCAACTGCGCGCACCGCAGACTCTGCGTTTGAGCGGGTTCTGGGAAGTCGGGGGCGAGGAGGGGATCACGCCTGGCTTTCTGAACTGGAAAGACCTCCCTTCGGGTTCCCTGCACAGCTTTGCTTGGGCACTAAGGGAATGCTTCTGGGACAAAATGAAGTAGTAATCTCTCAGGTCTAAATGAGATGATGCTTGCTTTGGAAGGCTTTGGAGTTCATTAATGACATCCTGACCGTGAACTACTGCTCTTCGATTGCCTTCCTTTTTTGCAGCATAATTTGCAAGCAGTAGGTTCAGGTAAAACTTTGTAGTTGTCCCAAAGAACTTGTAGTGATGGCTGTTTCCTCTAACCCATGAGACTGGTTTCTGTGCCAGCTATGTCCTAAATATCCCCCAAATTTTGGTTGTGCTTCAGTTGCCATCCTGTCAGGCAGTAACCTGAATTATACTCATTCATTTTTGAATCCTCTGGCTTGTTATAGATGTGTTTGCTGTGATGCGATTCATGGTTTTATTAAGGAAAAAAAGTTAGTGAGTCATAATGAGGGCTGTCAGAAATAAAATTGACTCCATTGGTGAAAGGGCTCGTGCTGGTTTTCCTGTACAGTAAGGGTCATCTTCAGGTTGCAGTTTTCCTACCTCTAGTTGGATGGGCTTTTTAATTTTTTGCGATGCTACCTCTCTGCATTTTTTTTGGTTGAATCAAGACTTCAAGCTGCAGAATATTGATAGAATTTGTTACAAAGTTCAGTAGAGAAGAAAACTGAATTTGACTATGAAGTGGCATAACAGGAAATTTGATGGCATTATATGGTACATATATTTAGTGGTAGATACTAAAAATATCAAATCTGACATCTTTTTGTGTTTATAAAGCTTCCCATGTTCCTTGATCATAACTGGTTCCATTGACAACTTCGTGGGGGCAGAGAAAGGAAAGGGGTGAATGGTTTTCTTGACTCCCCTGTATGTGTGTCATGTAGATAAATACACAGGCATGTTGGAATTGTCTTACAGTGGTGCTAATAAATGACACTGGTGTTGTGGGAGAGATATGAGACTTGGGACTTAATATAGTTAGTATATAAACCCCAGAAATGGAAATTGGGAGGTAGGGGTTGTTCTTTTGTACAGCTGTAGATCTCTTGTGTGATCTGTGGAGAGCGATCTCTCATTGGCCTCTGTCCACATCAGGGACAGAGGTGGTGGTTCTGCTGGGACTCTGGAGAGCTGAAGTAAGAACTGAGACATTTTCTGAGGATTTTGGAGCACAAAGACACGAATTTTTATTTTAAAAATGTGATGTTTTCTCTTTTTTTTTTTTTTTTTTTTTTTTTTTTTTTTTCTGATCAAAGATTGCTCTTTATGTGGTGGAACTTATGGCCAGAAACAGAGCTTTGCCTCACATTGCTGTACTGAAGCATCACAACAGACTCCAGGAACTGCAGAGACCAATCCCAGCACGGTTTATTTTACAAAAGAAAAAAGCCATGGTAGTTCAGAGCTGTTCTCATGTAGCAAACTGCAACAATCTCTACATTAAATCCCCCACCAGAGGGAGCCTGGATAATTTCGTGAAGGCATTAGAAATTGGAACTTTTTCTTTCATCTCTTGGAGACTTCTAACTATCAATTTACTGCCAACAGTGAGCCAGAACTTCCTAACATCGGTGTAAGAAGTCTGCTCAGTAATGTGGTGCTTCAGTGATAATGCGAACTGATAAAATGTGAGGGTGCAGTGGTGCAGTGTCATGAATGCTTTCCTACCTGAAAACCAGTAGAAACTTCTTAACTGTGTTTAATTTTATACATTTCTGAAGTCTCTTTACTGCAGCCCTCTGCAAATTGCCTGTCAAGAGATCTGCTCCAAAATATGTGTTTGCTTGCATTTAATAAATGAATTACTGTGTTATGGGCACTAGTGTGGTGCTGTAAAAGCAGATGTGGTGATGGGGTTACCTATGGGACTGCCTTCTGCCCTCACTGGTACAGGACGGATCTATGTTAATTTTGTCCATGTGAGAAAAGGGCCATTTTTCTCATGTCTGTGATTTATAAAGGGCTACAGTTAAATTTTCAAGGACAAAAACCACAGGATATATGCTGAAATGAGGAACATCTCTCCTTTGTCTGTCTTGTCTGTTCTTACCATTATCTGGGGAGATGTTTTGAGATGAAAAACTCTCCTTTTCTTTCCAACAATTATGGAAAGAGATGTTTCTGGAAAATAAAGACCTTCTCTCAAGGACAAGCCAAAATCCTCTTTTATTGCAAATGTTGAGTAGATTTTTACGGTGGAAACTGTTATGTTCTCTTTCCCTCCCATCTCCCCCCAGCGTAAATAAAAAATATAGGGAATGCATAAAAAGGGAGAACATGTTCAGCAGGAGCTTAGAATATCCTTAGATTTTTTCAGGTCTGAATTTCTAAATACATAGTTCATGACAATTCCAGGCTAAATGGCTTAAGAGCAAGGTTATGGTCATTATTCCCTCCCACCTGCCCCTTCCCAAGAAGCTCTGGTGCCCCTGACTCTTTAGCAATTTGTCTGAGCCAGATGTCAGGAATGCAACATTTGGGTATATTAATTACAGCACACATGGGCAAAATTCAGACATTTAAGAAACTGGATCACGTGTGCTCAGTAGCACTTTATGTGAGCTTAGCTATGGAAAAAATGTCAGTGGTGCATAAGTGTTTAGACCTTTTGCGTCTGGTCATGCTGAAGGACTCAGCCTGTTGCTGGAGGATGCCCCACCACACTTGGTATAGGATTGAGGGTCAGCACAGTTTTGCCATGTGTTGACTGCTGTAATTTGTGTGCTTGACAGGAAAGCAGGGTCTTTCACTTGGCTCATCTTTGGTCTGAGGCCTTTTGGCCTCAGGTCAGGCCAGAACTGCAAGACTAAAAGTTAGAGCTGGGCATGGCTCTAGATGAGAGGTATTTCTAGTGAAAACCTGCTGTCTTGAGAAGGGAGGAGAAGAGTGAGCACTGGGACTAAATGTAATAGAGACTAAAAAAGGTAACAGACAACTGCACTTCTTTCTTAATCTGTAATCAGCCCAATGTCTTAATTTTACAATCACTTTGTCTGAACACATTGGCCAGGGCTTGCCTGTCTACAGTGGGAACAGTTTATCCCTCTGTCATCTGAGAATGCTGTGGGTTTTAAGCCTGCAGCTGATATAGGTGGGTGTTGGCGTGTTGCTTTAGGTAGTGTGCTGTTCAGACCACCTTTTCAAGAACACCTATATACCAGCTGTCAAAGGAAAGCAGTTTGAGTAGAGTTCAGGAAGTAACAGCATTAAGCTTACTACTTCAGAGTTGATCTCTATCTTAATGTACAATCATTAGCTGGATGATTTGATTCTCCTGTCTTGTTTGGCATGCAGAATAAATGGTGCTCAATTAATGATCAACTTTTCAGTGTTTTGTTTTCTTGCTCAGTGTGTGGCTTAGGCATTACTTAATGCATATGCTACCCAAGCCCTCAGGAAAGCTTAGAAAGAGTTACTTAGCACTACAGTATGTGCATGGTACTGGGTCTGCAGTGCAGTGGGGACCTGCCTGGTTAGGTGCCTTATCTTCCCCTTGACCCCTGTCTTAGGTACATCTTCACAAAGTGAACTTACTGCTCAATGCTTGCTTTGTGCTCAAAATGTCTGTAGTATTTTTTTTACATGCTGTATTTGAACGTGACATATGTAGTGTTTCTGGTAGCATCTTTTTAGTACATATGTAGGTCATTTTCTGAGCAGAAGAGACAAGATTGTACACAGAATTAGGCAGGACTAAAAAGTGCTGGCATATGGCTCAGGGCTCCCCTGGTGGGACTGCTGTCTACTGACAGCAAGGTTCAATAGCAAATAATAACAATAACCAAATTTAACCAGAGGGCTTGCATCATGTAGTACAGCTCTGTATTATCTTTAGAGTGGTTAAGGTCCACCATATTAGCTGGACTACCAGGTATGCTGTGAAAATACTGGAAAATAATTGGAATGACCCGTTACCTGTGAAAGATGAGGACTTGTGTGCTGGTTTTTATTAATTTTTTTTTTTTTTTTTTGTACTACTGGTCTTTTTCAGGTGATGTGTATTTTTATCTTGGAAAAAGATTAATCTTCTCATTCTTCCTCCCTAACTCCCCATGGGAAGCTCTAAAGCTTCAGTCTGTTTTTATAACTGAGTGTCCGCCAGATTTTTTCAAAGGAATTTACACCTCAGTACATTTTGGAGTCACTCTCAGCCCCCAAATATGCTGTGCTGCTTCTGACAGATGCTTGTAATTTTCAGTCCGTAGGCTATTTTTGCCTCTGAAGACAGTGGTTTGTTAGTATAAGCTGGCAGTAGGGATAGAGGGGAATGGAGAGGCAAATTGCTGGGTTGTTGGAATCAGTTCTTGTACTTGTCACCGCCCAGAGGTGCTCACCCTGCTTTCCAGGACCTAAAGCTACTGACATTACTGTGTGTGTGTAGGATTGGATGTCTGTAAATCTCATGCAAAAGTGTTTGGAAGGATAAGTTAGCTTCTGACTGGAGATGTGATCTTGCAGGGTACCAGGATTAATTTAAGACAAAAAATTGTATCTTTTGAAATCCTTTAGTTTTGTGTGTTTTGGACAGGATACGTGGTGCTATGCTCTGTTCACTGCCATGCCAACAAGCACTGACTCCTTTATTGTTTTGCCTGATGGTGTAACACAAAAATCAGCAATTTGCACATGAATGTTGCTGCCTTATATTTAGTGAGCATTTCAGAATAAAGTATTAAGCAGAGTTATAGCTAAAAGAGTCTTTGGATTTTTGATTCTTCTGGGAACTCTTTAAAGTCGTAAGGGGCATGTTTTGAGCTTTTTGCTGTTGTTTTCATTTAACTTAAAAAATAAATTCCCGTAGTTCTTGAAATTGATTTTCCTAACAATGATGTCTCTAAAACATGGACATTTTGTAAAATTTTCTCTGTTCTTGGTCAAACTGTTTTATCAAAACATAATACCTGTAGTATTTGAAGCATTTTTGTTTATTTTGGAAAAAACAAAAAGCATCCATTTCATACGTGATATAAAATTGAAATTTTAATGATCTTCTTACTCATCATAAAAAAGCAACTTGAAGGAAGCTTCACAGTGTTAAACACAAGTGTTTCCTTGCCTGTCTTGAAAATTTCATGTGGGCATTGTAGGTGGGCTTATTTTCAAAGTGCTGTGTTTGCTACAGGAGCAGGAGATCAGTGGCATCTGCTTACTGTGATGTTGGAGACAGCAAATAATTCACCTGGAACTCTTAGGCTTGAGTGACTTGTTTGGCTGAAGGTTACACCAGTCCTATCAACAGAGGTACAAAGCAGGACAGCTGAGCACAGTCAGAACAGCAGATTCAAAGTGCTGGTTCCTGTCTTCTGCTGTGCAGAGTCAGAACAGGCACTTAATTTTTGTTCTGAGCATACTAGTCTGTACTTTGCCAGTTGTATCCTGAGAAGCAATGAAGAAAAGAAACCACTGAAAGGAGATGCTGAAAAGAAGGGGGCATTCGAATTATCTTTTTTCCTTATGTCATTATCAGTGGGATTTTATATTGTATTTCTAAATACACTCATTTATTTAAAAATGTAGTATTTTAGGAATATTAGGGTTTTTTCCATGAAAGTATGGTAAGCTTTTCACAAATCCTGTGGAATGCCTGAAAATTGGTGATTTCTGCTTAAGGTGGCTGGACTCAAACTGCATGACGGGGGCTGGGCTGCATGCTGGCATCACAAAGCTGTAATGGGCCTAATGGATAGCTTTGCTTGCAAAATTGTTTATGGGTGAGTTTTCTCATCTGACCTATACAATCAGTGTTTCTGGTGTGAAGCTTAGGAAGAGCCTGATTCTGCATTGGTGCAACTGAAGGCCTAAAAGCAGTGACTGCTTAAAATCATGGGAGCAGAGAAACCCTTGGTTTCTTTTTGCAGTGATTATGCTTGTGAACAAGTATCAAGAGAAGCAGTTGTTAATTTTGTTATAGAGATCTTGTGTAACACAGCTCTGGATGAGTGTGTAGTCATCTCACTGCTTTAGCTAAACTTTCGTTCTGTAGGTCTTAAGTTGTTATTTGAATGCAAACTCTTCTAGAATACCTTTTGCATATGATCATTGTAGAAATGAAGGTTAAAAACACACATTCCTGTTCTTTCCATTTCTGATCTTCTTCTGTTTTGTTGGCAGATTTAGAGTGGTTTTATGAAGGATTTATTCACAGCAAATTCCTGTTCTGAAGGTGAATTTTTCATAGTTGGTTTCTCATTTTGACTGTTTGTATACCAAGTTACTGAAGTTTGGTTTCTTAGCTCAGACAGTTTGTCCCTCCTTCCTTTGCAAATCCCTTATAGATGTGCTCCTGGTATAGACGAAATGCTACACCATGACCTTGGAGCTCCCCACATCTGTCAGGCTGTGGATAGGTCACAACATGCCATGGTGTTAGCCAATGTGTTCTCACTTCCCCCTTGGGTTGATCTCTTACTGGGCTAAATAGTAAAAGTGCCTGCCTCTTCTGCAACTGGGGACAGACTTCTTTCTCATGTTCCTCCCCTTCAAACAGCACATTCTTTTTTGAAGTCCCCATATGTGCCCTAGGAATTGCTCCTGGGCTGACTTTTGTTGAAGTTCTGCCATCTCTTTGTGTGGCCATGTGTTACTGAGCTCAGACACTGAAGTAGTTCTGTGGATTAAGAAAAAGTGTATAATTAATGATACGTGCAACTTTTTACCGTGGGCTTTTCCTTTAGTTGTCTCTCAGGGGTCTTTTTCCGCTCTCCTGGAGATGGGTCTTTCAATTGTGTCTATTCGAGAACTATCAACTCAGCTTTTTTGCTTGAACTTTTCTTTCCTACTCCTTTATTTTTCCAGTGTAGTTTAGCAAGGGAGCAGCTCTCTGAAGGATGTTTGTCTTCTGTGGTTAATCTGAAAGACTTCTTGGTTCTCATTAGAGCTGATGTTTTCCTGGAGCACCTGGTACCAACCCTGGGGCTAGTCCTTTGTTAATGAGTGTTTTACAGCAACAACCATATTCTACTTCTGCTCCTGAGTGACAGGACAATTTCAAGGCAAAAAAATTTCCCGGACAATGCAGAGAACCCCAGTGACACCTGATGTTTTTAGCACACAGGCTGACAAGCTGAGCAGTCTTAAGGGAGAAGTGGGGTTTCCCTGGGAAGCAGTTGCTTCAGGCCTCAATTCTAGAACTGTCTAGTCTCTTTTCAATGCTATGTATTTGGGAAGGTCTGAGTTTTCATGAGTTTCATGCTAACTTGTAGCATTGGGGAGCTCTCTAATGAATAGGCAGCCAAGCGCATACTCCTGCATGCTCAGTTTTTTCTAAGGCAGGAGTGAAGTCATTGTAGATCTCCACAGACAATAGACACAAAAACAGGAGGTGCCAGAAATGATGGAGGGCCTGCTGTGTGAACAAAAATGTGTTATCTAAAATTAGAGTCACCTGCTCATATTTCCATAGTCTAAACAAAATTAAATAGCTTCAGAAACCTGTACCTTAAGTGCGAGCCTTATGACAAGAGTTTTCAAACCTTTTTCCAGAAGTGAGACTTTTCAAGCCTTTTACCAAAAGTGGGGGTTTCTGCAGGCTAAGCTGCAGAAACAAGAAGTAACAGCCCTTTTGTTTCCCTTTCCATTTGTTCAGGAGCTTCATGTAGATGATTTTCTCCAGTGTTGCTTCCCTTACAAGGAAAGTAAAATCAGGAATTGTGGTTTTAATGTTTCTGTGGACATAATCTCTTTGGAAAAAGATTGTTTTCCAGCAGCTGGAAGTATTAGGTATGTCTTTGTGTTTACCTACAGCTCTTGTAGTTTGCTGTCATACTCTGGAAACAGAGGGGAGTGTTCTAAGTTGGAAAGAGCAGGAGACCTGCCTGGGGTTACACAGGTTGTATTTATTGCCCATGCTGTGCGGTGTGTGGCCTTGTAAATAAGGGACCATATTGCAGTGAGCGCAGCCCTGAGAATCATCTACTTAATTGATTGCTGCCATGTGCCAATGGGACAAGAGTTTTTAATTTTTGGTTGTTCATGAGAAATTCTTTCCTGTTTATTGTCTTAAATACTTGCTCTGTGCTAGAATGGCGTAGAAACCCTACAAAGCCTGAACAATCTGCCTTGCTTGGCAACCTCTTATAGTTTTCAAGGTATATTTTCGCAGTTTTAGCACTCCTACTCTTGGTTCACCAGAAAAGAGCTTTGAACTTAGGCCGACTTGAAGGCACCAATAATTTGAATTTTAAATCTGTCTTGAACTGACTGCACCCCTAATGACTAGGTGGGTGTAAGATTTTTGAATTGGGTTGATTTTTTTTTTCCCACCAACCTGTTGATTGTTCCTGTCTGACTGTCTTCCTTCCTCCAAGTTGACAGTCATAAAAACATGAAGGTGGCCTTAGCAAGTGTCATTAAATGACTTCATGTTGTTAGGGCTGATACAGTGCTGTCAGAGCAGTGCCGTCATTCATAAGCCATCCATCACATTTATTGTAATAGGAAAAAAAGGTATTTGGTAGTATTTGAAAACTATAGCTATATTGTTGATTCATAACTTTCTGTAGTTCCGTCAGGTCTTGCTTTGCCATCTGTCTCACTTCCAAGGGTGAGAGATGAGCAGACCTACAAGTACTCCTTCTTTTCACTAGTGCAGTCCCAGAGCAGAACTGCTGGGCCCAGAGGAGCAGGAAGGGAGAAGGAGCGCTAGTGCCATCAGGTTCTCATGCCTTGTGGTGCAGTTTGGCCTCCAAAGCAAGACCAGACCAACTGGTGGAAGTGGGCTGCTCCTGTTCCCATTCCTCTGATTTCCTCCCCAAAATTACCATTGATTCCTGTCCAAAGCACATAATGGTACTACAATGCTTGGTAGTTATCTGTGATTCTGTGGGGTTTTTAACCAATATTATGCTAATTGAAGCAGTGTGGCCCATTAGTTTTTTACAGCTGTAATCCTGGAGGAACTTACAATACTTAACCTGGAGAAAAAGGTTGTTGATTTACTCATCAGCTGCACATTCAGGAATGGATAGGCAGTCAGGATTCAGTAATTTCTTTAAGGCACAGTTAGATGATCCTGATGCTGAAGACAATTAACTTCTGAGCATGTTGCAATTTCTTCTTGTGCTGTTATAGCATAGGCTATATTCCACCATTCAATTGCAAAAATTTTCAGGAATTATGGAAGGAAAAAAACCCTACTATTTTAAAGGTGCCTATAGAAAGTTGGAAGTAAAAGCTGTGTATTGAAGCTAATAAATACACTTAATAAAGTACTCACAAGATTTTTATAGGAAAAAGTGGAAGATAAGTAAATATATTATGAGAGCCATGACAACGAGGTTGGAGCAACTTCAGAAATCTAGAAAGATAACAGAAGCACAGAGCCTACATGAAGCATTGGAGGCAGGGAATGTTTTTGCTGCCTGTTTGAACATCTCACTGGAGTGCAGTTGGAAACAGAGAGAGCTGGGAGCCTAAGTTCTGGTAAAGCTGATGGAGGGTGGTAGAACAGAATCCCAAAGTGAGATAAGTTGAGTCCCAGGTAGTGCTTCTTTGGAATCTACTTGTCTAATGTGTGATAGTGGGAAAGAAATACTCCTTCTTATGACACTTTTTTGTGTGATTAAGGTTCAAATCAGTGTGCTTTATTTGCTGTTCCTAGTTGTGTGAGGACTTACTCTGCCTGTTATTTTGAGCTTCCTTTTCTGTTTGTAGCTGCCCACCTAGGAAGTTTTGTTTAATCTATAGATTAAGGAGATAAACAATCCATATAGTAAGGAGATAAAATCATACGGACTTGTCAGTAAGAACTTGCTCTCTGATTTGGTTACTTAATTTTTTGAGGGTTGTTGGTTATAGCTGTGGTGGATGGTGGAGAGTCTAACATCTGAGGAAGGCAGTGTGGAAATGAAGGAACTAGAGCACAGTGAGCATGGAGGCAGTGCTGGTTAAGTCTAAAGCTGTGTGTACTTTAAGCATGCACTTCAGCAAATGTTGGCATATAAGTGACCTTTTTTGTTTGTTCACAGGTCCTTGATTATTGGACTGTTGAGGTCAGTAGTAGCTATGTCAGCACAGGAATGGGGAATCTGCCTGAGGGGAAAAGGTAAGTCTGGTTATATTCACTATGGAGTTCAGCTAAGTCTTTTGCCTCATAGACTCCCTGCTCCTGCATTAATCATAAGCACTGCTGACCTCACCAGTCCAATTCACATTGGAACAGCTTGGTACGAATGGAAATCCAAAGCCACCTGGGCAATTTCAGGATCTTGAAGATGGGATGGAAAAGACTAAGTGTTGTACATAGGCATTCATGATGCTTTAGCCCAGGAATTCAATCACCGTGATAATATTTTTAGTTAATACTTGGGTCTGGTTTTGCACTGTATGTAGTTCTTGGGTAAGAGGAGAAATAAAGTACAGATCCTTCCTCCTGTAATGATTGACTGGCAAGTTCCTGGAAAAAATCATTGGTGCATGCAGCAGAAATGTGGGCACCCCACTGAGTAGAGCATTACACAAATAATGCCAAATTCTCTTTCAGTGAGTGAGAATGTACTGAATCTTTTTTCTAAAATTCTTTTCTAAATTCTTTGAAAGCTTGGACAAGAAGGTACTATTTATAAAATCTAACACTGGGGCTGGGCGCAGTAGTTGTTTGCACCTGTATGCTCGAAGGGATTTCTCTGTGTATCTTACTGTCATGTGGGTTTAGGGCTTCCCTTTGACTCCAGAACCCAGTCTGTAGTTTTACTAGCTGGGGTAAACATAATACTGTCATGTTAACAGCCTGTGTGCATCTGAAAAAGTTATAGTTTCAAGGCATACTTCTTAGGTCATGCTCTGTTATTTTACTTTCTTTAGTGTGTGCTGATGGTGCCTTTAAAGTAAGAAGAGATACTGTTCATGTTTTGGCTTTGTTTCTGCCTACTCTGTCCCCACCTACTCCTTCCCTTCATTCAAAAGCTGTCTGTTGTATCAGTCTGCAGGGTCTCTCCCGGATTCAAAGTTAATTTGCCTGACACCCGAGTACTATCTGGGCTATTAATCATTATCCTCTTAGACTTGGAGTGTTCCCTTGCACAGAAGGAAACAGTACTCTGAGCTTGTAATGCAGGAGTGTGCAGAAGACTTTTCCTCATAGCTGAAGACCAGTAGGCCTGTTCTCTGTAATACCAGCTGGATCTTTAGAAAAGATCTGAACCAGCTGATTAGAATAGTTGCATTTAATCTATGCAGAAGTTAATTCTCAGTTATTCACCATGTAATCATAAAACTTTTAAGGGACTTTGTGAATGTTTTCTGGTGTTCCTTACGTGGAATCTTAACCCATTTCTGGCTGACTTAATAGAGCCTCTGTTCATGGTCATATTTTCCTTTGTATCTTTGATCCCTGAGTATGAATTTGCATATGTGACTGTTTTAGATGGGTTGCTGAGGCATAAATCTCTATGGCAGTGTGCTAGTTGGATGAGGGCAAGCCTGGCCTAACCTGTTAGCCTGCTGTCTCAGGTTTTGATATTCATTCTGCTTTTCTTCCTAGAGACTCTGTCCAGGGTACACAAAGTGAAACTGGTCTTGCTAAATGTGATGGGGACTTCTTATGAACTACTTTGCTGCAGTCAGACTAGTCAGTTGTTCAGTTTAACTAGCTGAGATGGCTTATTATCCCCAAGCTTCCCCTATGAGGAAAATTCATTTGGACTCGGATATAGGAAAACCACAGTTCTTGCACTGATATACAGAAGGAGGAACTGCAAGTGTGAGCACTAAAGTAGCACTGCTTGAACTTTGGTAACTCATCTGCCATACTCTTCTTTCCTGGCCCATCCTGCTGAGAAGGAATGTCTGATCCAGGCCTTCTAGAAAACCACAGTGGGAAGTAGGAATGCAGACATTTGGAGAGCTCTGTGTGTGTGTGCCTGCACATGAAGAATTGAGTAATGAAATAAAATTATATCACTGGATGTTTTAATTAGAAGTTGATTGTATTTTTGTGGTGAGAAAAAAAATAAGATTGAAGATGAATATACAAGAGGATACTGTGAATAATTTGTGCAGATTTTCAGGATTAGTGTGTTTGGTACAGATTCCACAGTTGTGATCTGGAGGACAGGAGAAGGTTTGAAGAACTGCTATGTAGTTCTTGGCTCAATCCTTTCCTTTTTGTTAGATTTTTATCAAGTAGGGATGTATGTTTCTTGACTTAGATAATATGGATTTGTATGTTTTAATGCCTGCACAGGGTAACTAGTTTTCATCTGGCTGTAGCAATGAGCAAGAGGGAGAACTTCAAGAGGCCTAACTTGGCACATCCACCAATTTTAAGGCAGTGTGATTCCACTGACATTAGAGCAACATTAATTTCTTAACCTCATGATCTCAATAAGCTGCTAATTATTACAGTACTTTACAGGTGATACGAATCTGTTCATAAGTAATTATAGGTTCATATAAAATTAAGTCTGTAAGGTAGATATAGATATCATACTGAGCTACAACTGAAAAATGCAACTTTAGGCAGGTTTTCCTGAGACGTTTATAACACTTTTAAACTGGTATTTGAAGATAATGCATAATGTTTATTTGTAAGTGCTTATATTTATCTTCTATGGTGTTTTGCTAACAGCAATGCTCTGTTTCTTGCTTAAAGCAAATGATTCAGCTACTTGTAGTAAAACACAAATATGCCTGTGTGCATGCTTCTCAGTCTTGCACAAATACGTTCCCGATGTAGCTGAATCATTCAGAAGCAATGTATGGCTCTTTGTTTGGATTTCTATTTGTCCTACATTTTCAGCACTAAAATACATGTATCCCTAAAGCAATAATAGGTTGAGAAGTGTCAGGTTTACTCTGTGTGCTTTTTACAGTTGCGCTGTGTGTTCTTTGGTTTGGATTTCTATTTGTCATGCATTATCAGCCACTGAAATACACTCCTGAAGCAACAATATGACAAGAAGTGTCTGGTCTGCTGCGTTTCACTTTCACCCTTGCTCTGTGTGGTCTGCACTTGGAAATTTGTCCTGTTACGAGGTCTGTAGCCTTTGGTTTTCCAAGTCATGGTAACTTTTGCCAATGCAAATACCGGGTTGGATTGCTTCTTCTAGGTCCTGGAACCCATACAGTGTGTTCGTGTGCTCTAGAAACAATTGTAGCAAGGACACTATTGCCAGGAAAAAATACTATTTCATGCTGATACAAAGAGCTGCAGACACATAACTGTGAACTAATCTTGCCACAACAAGAAGTTGTTTTGTGTCACGCAGTTTTACAGTCTCAAACTTTAATTACAAGGAGTCTTACATTAAAATAAGTTAAATACATGCATGTGATGGTTTTACTTTGCCACTCAGCAGGCTTTCTAACTTGAAATACTGTAATGAGGGTAGTAAGGCACTGAAACAGGTTGCCCAGAGAAGCTATGGATGCCCCATCCCTGGAAGTGTTCAAAGCCAAGTTGAATGGGGCCCTGAGCAACCTGGTCTAGTGGAAGGTGTCCCTGCCTGTCCCATGGCAGGGGGCTTGGAACCAAATGATTTAAGGCTTCTTCCAACCCAGACCATTCTATGATTTTATGAACAAGAAAATGTCTGTTGTACTGTTGAAAGACCCATTTGGATCTTTAAGTGACTGTGGGACTTTATGCCTCCATTTTTATCTTCTGTAAGATGGAACTGATGTTTGCATTTTCAAAACGTATTCTTATTTAAAAACAAGTAATCTTTATTTATATCAGTCATAACCTGTTCAGTACTGCAATTTCTATGAATGGACTTTGTAGTCTGATTTTCAGTTTCTCAGGGAATTTCTCTACAGACATACCTCTTCTCTGTCCTTCCTTGCTCTATGTGTGGCCTTTAGACAGGCAGTACTGTTGGTGGTACTAATCAGAGAAGTCTGGCCTCAGGAAACGCTGATGTTCAAATCTTACTGAAATGCAGGTAAATTATTTGTTACAAATTACAATTAATGGCTGTGACATAATCCCCACTTGGCTTTGTAGCTGTAGGTAATTCAATTTAACTGGAAGCACAAACCATGCATTGATAGATACATATATACAAATTGTCACATACTTGTCATTGCACAGGAAAATAAGACAGCCTAAAATCAACCCACCTCTAAGGGCATTCTAAGATGTATCTTAGTGGAGTAATGCAGGCTTAGCTTCCAGAATGTAATCTGACATGCTGTATCACTGGCTGCTTATTCTTCAATTACTCCCACAAGTCTGTTCTGTGCTTTACGAGCAATTGGCAGAAGAGTCTTTAAAGGACTTTGCCACTAAGTGCTTTTGGTAATTTCTACCTAAGCTTGAGTTTTATGATACATTATATTGAAACACTGGTCAAAGGGTCTGTACATACTAACAATTAAAAAGTCTTTTAAACTAAGAAAGGAGAACAGTGTAAACTCAGAGGGAGCAGATGAACATGGATGGGGATTTGACAGTATTTGAAAGGTGGATGTGAAGATAATGAGCAATAGACCTTTAAACTGATGGAAGCACACACTGCTTCAGAAGCATAGTCTGTGGGAAATTTTTCTAGATGTGATTTTATTGTAGTAGGTTACAAGTATTAAGGAGGGGGATTCTGTTATTAAGGAGGTCATCTTTGGTAGCAGGAAGAGTAGCATTCTGCTAGAGCAGAGGCTTCTTCCCAACCTCATGTGCATATAAGGCTGTCATCAGCATGTGTGCTTTGCAATGGATTGTAAAATTTTATGGGGAAAATAATGTGGTTCTATTATTTTCTTACTGCATACAAGTATAAATGGTACTAACTGGGCAGGTAGGAGTGAGCAGTGAATAATTCAGAGGTTCAGTCACCTCTGAGATGTTTTGTGCTTTGTTGCCTGTTCCTGATGCTTTATTAGAAGCTATCACAACTGGTTCCTTTCCTACTCACAGTTACTCTATTAGTGCTCAGTTTAATAATTCTTCTCAAGAGGGTTAATTCTCCCTTCTGCCTGCAGTATTGTCAGCAATGCCTATCTTTTGTTTTGAGAAATAAGAAAGAGGAAGTAGACCAAAAATGTTTTTTAAATGTAAATGAAGTAATTATTTTTACTTTTGAGTAAAAATTCAATTATATGTAGCTAGGTTTTACCATAATTGATATTTCAATTGAATCTTGCTTTATGAAAACTTAATTAAAAAATCAGGTGAAATGTGATATAAGGAAAATCAAGGTGGGAGACAGTAATTACTTCATAGAATCTCTTTGGAAAGAGTCCCATGGGGATTCAGAGTTCCTTCCCTGCTGTTGTCTTGGGATTTTCAGTTATACTCAAGTAGGGAAATTCTTTATAAATTTTTTTGTGTGGAAGTGGAGTAATGCTGTAATTGCAGAACTTGCGAATTTTGTATTTCAGAGAGATTCTAGATTTACTTGTTTTTCTCAGTGGTAGCCTGTGCATGAATCTTTTCACTTAAAGCTTGAACCTTAAATGAGAATGTCTTTTCACTTTGATGGAGAGTGTGGCTTCATTTGTAACTGTAAATCTTTCAGTTTTAAGGATGGAATCCATTTCTTAGTGGGACAGATATGAAGGAGTTAAGTAAAATTTATAGGAGACTCTCTAGTAGCTGTGCCTCAAGTACAGGAAAGCTGGGTCACTTAGGGGCTGAGGGACAGCAAACTGAAGCAGTGGAGTATTTAATTGCCTGGTTTGTTATCTTACAGCTTACACTGATTTATTGCATCTTGTGCAGGTCAAGTCACTGGAAAAGCAGATTTTTTTTTCTAAGGAGGATATTTGCTTTATTAATTGGAATAGGACTGTCAGATATGATTTTTAAATTTCAACTCCTGATTTTTATTGTAATTTCTTGTTTTCACTATTTTCTCTGAATAAGGGCAACACAGCAGACTGCCAGATGGAAGAATCAGTGCAGTGCTATTTCCTCTTAATCTCTGAGTTGTGTAGAGTTACCAGGGTCTTGTATAAATTAACAAGATTTATTGAGAACCTCACAATGTTTGCCCAGCTTTCACTGTAGGCTGACCTGAAGCTCTGCCTGCAAACATGCCTGGAGAATGAAAATAGGGTAGGAAAGAGCTCCTCTGCAGGGGCTGTGCTCTGACCTGCAGTTCTTGCATCTGTTTGAAGCAATCCTGTTACAAGACTTACATCTGTTGTTTGGAAGGTGACTGTCCATTACAGTGTGTCTAGAGGACTGCAAATTATCAAAAGCTGAAAGCCAGGAGAGCAATGTTTCCCAGGAAGCTCTTTGGCAGTCCATTTCCCTGACAAAAATTCAGCAGTAATTTTTTTCCCACCTGCAGCATCCACCCACTCCTGGTTAGCCGAGACTTCCACAGCTTTTTGTCCTTTGAATGTTGATAATGGGGTAGTTGATCTGTTCCTTTTTTCCTTTAGCACTTGACACAACTGTCTTGTTTTTTGTTTTATTTTTTTTTCTGGAAATGCAGCAGCCTCATTCTTCACTTGTAACAGCTTTTTGCCAGCATAAGCCAACAACGGAAGTAAATACACACCAAAATAGCTTAAAGTAATTTTGTATCTCTTGACAGCTTGACTATTACACCGTGAGTCCTGCAGTTGTGATAGTCTAGGGGAGCAGTCACAAGTCATTTCAATGAGTAAACCTGTGTGATGTGAAGAAGTTCAGAATTGGCTTATCCCTTTGCTAAGGACGGTCTAATGCAAGGTCTTTGTCTTAATAGTTAAAACCCTCTCTGAGATTTAACAGCTTTACTTGAGAGATTACCTGGGATTCCTCCATAGATGTTCTCCTATTACAATTCCATTGCACTGACACTGATCAGCTGTTATTGAATTGGTAGCAGGGAAACTCCAGACCATGAGAAGGAGGATTCATGGAAGCTGGGCATTTATGCTGAGCTGTTTCTCATAAAGCAAGGAGGTTGCCTTAACCTGTGTGCTCTGGAAACACCCTTAGTCTTCCTAGCATGCAAAACATGCGCGCCACAGAAGGTATCTTGAGGGAGAAGTACTATACTGATTTCCACTGCCACCCACAACCTCCAATACTGCAAATATTTTCCCATATTGTCAAAAAGGTGTTTTATTATCTCTGTATGGATCACTTGTGTTTGTAGACACAAACTTGTTTGTCTATGAAACCCCTAGTATAGAAGGAAACTGAGCAATCACTGTGACTTGTACATTTTCATTATAACAGTAGTTATATTACTGTCATGAGTGCTACTTGCATTATAAAGACATAATTGAAACTTAGTTTTTGAAATCAAGCCTTAGGCTGTGGAAGGCTTACAAGGCTTTTGCTTATTTTTTAGAGTAATAGTTATAAAACCAAAGAACTGGTATGTCTTCCTACAAATCATGCTTTTTCTTGCACAAGTGGATAAATTAATGTAGTAATTCATATGAAAATATAGTTCTCCATGTTTGCAGTGTATTTACCCTTGGCAAGCATGAAATTACTGGGAATATAAACTAGACAGAAAGTATTTTTATGAATGGCTTTCCTGGATAGTGAAGGGACTCATTCGATGTTACATTTTTTTCCTCTAAAATACTAAGTTTGCAATGAGATTAGTCTTTCTAATTTTTATTTTTCTTTTAATTAATTGCAGGTGCTAGGTTAGAAAATGCATTCTTCTGCTCATCTTTGTCTGGAGCTTCATGTTTGGAGTCAGTCACTGGACTTCTGGTTAACTCAATGAAACCTCAGGCAGTTTACAGAGAAGTAAACCAGTTTCACTTTTTTAATAACTCCACTTGTAGAAACAGGCATAGGTAAAATCAATTTGTATCTTAGTTGAAGAGGGCTTTCAGGTATAAGTTGAAAGCATGCTCTTAGCTGAGCTGTAGTTCAATTTCCAAAGCTTGTTCATGTTTGCATAGATATCACTTCTCTTAGTATTATTTTAAGTTGCATAAAGGATCCCTGTAGTGGAACTAGAAAAAAAAAAAAAAAGGTTTACAAGCAAAAGTCTAAAGTTAGAAAGACACATCTATTTTATGTGTAGCCTTCAAATAATTACCCTTTTCCTCTGAAAGTAAAATGTCTCTGCACAGAAAGTATTTGCTAATTCTTGAATCAATCAACTCTTTTTATGGCGTTTTTGATGTGGGATTGTTGGGCTTTTTTAACCATGTAAAGATCATGTGGTGTTCATAATGCTGGCTTTCTGGCATATGTGAATATTTATGCAGTTGACCAAGTCTTTCTGGGTAATTTTAAAACCATAGTTCCCTGCTGGAAACTGCTGTTTGCTTGGCAAAGTCAGCAGAATGAGCTGAATTGCCACCCTTCCGCTGCTCAGTGCCTCAGCACAAGTTCCCACCAGCCACCAGGTCAAAGGCCTCAAATGGCAAACGGGTTAGCTGGGATGTGGATACGCATCCTGACCCCTGCCTTGCTGGAAGGGAGGAGCCAGTGGATGGGGAAGCAACTGCTTATCTGTGACTGGGGTTGCCTTGGCCACGTTCAGCTGCCAGTTTTTCCTGGGTGTAAGCAAGGAGCATGTACAGTGTACAGGCTGCATGTGCTAAAAAATGCCTACAGCAAAGCACTGCTTATCTCAATTACTATTTATTTAAACTAAACCCATCACTCTTAAAGTAGATTAAGTAGTGCTTGACTTATGTGTTTATACAAGCTGTCAGAAAGAAAACTATTGTGTTATATTCATAATTTTTAAGGGAAAATAAAAAAAAAGTGCACTTATTTTCTGGAGTGGGGAGTTTTTGCAATGTGGTAAAAATAAAGTTTGTGTTGAGTGGTATAAACATCTAGGTTGTTTTACTCTTTCAGAATGTAAAATCTGCATCTTATAAGTTTACAGATTTTTTGCAAATAGTTCTTGATCTTGAAATTAATTCAAGAAACAGAACAAATTAGGATTTTTTACTAGTTGCTTTTGGTACCTTTTACTCACTTTTAGGGCTGATTATTAAACTTGTATTGTTATAACAATTAAAAAATGCATTTCTTCACAGTTTCTGGTACCTTTCTGAAATGGGAACTACTACTGTGAACTACACAACACAGGTTCCCAGTATGACACACTCAGTGGGATATTCAGGAACTAGGGCAGTTGAGTGGGGAGATGCCTGGCTGAGTGTTTCACAACCTACATTAATAGGAACATATGGTAGCCATAAAGAGAGACTGAATATGGGTAGCTAATTCTGGGTTGCTGGGAAGTGTAAAGCTGTGATCTGACATCTGTAGTGCTAGGCTTTCTCATGTGCTTGGACAGTTTCAAAGACCTTTGCTTCAAATTTTCTGGATGGTTAGCTTGATTATTTTGTCTCTAGTTAATTAAATCCCAATCTCCTGACTTTGTCACTCCAGATAAATTTCTTCTTGACATGTTTTTTGATTACTTTGGCCTCAAATAATCTCAAAATAACTTTGGATAGAAAAAAAATACTTGTTTAAAAATATCATCTTCTAAAAATTAGCTGTTCTATATATAGTACCAAGGCTGATGCTGAGTGGAATAGGACCCCACTGTTGAAGTAGTTCTAATGCTTAAAATCATAGAATATTCTGAATTGGAAGGGAGCAACAAGGTTCATTGAAGTCTAACTCCTGGTCCTGCACAGGACCATCCCCAAGAGTGTGCCTGTGTGCCTAAGAGCATCATCCAAATGCTTCTTGAACTCTGTCAGGTTTGGTGCTGTGACCACTGCCCTGGGGAGCCTGTTCCAGTGCCCAAACACCCTCTGGGGGAAGAACCTGTTCCTAATATCAAACCTAAACGTCCCCTGACTCAGATTCACACAGTTCCCTCGGGTCCTGTCACTGGTCACCAGAGAGAAGAGACCAGTGCGTGCTCCTCCACTTCACTTTGTGAGGAAGTTGTAAGTACAACGAGGTCTCCCCTCAGTCTCCTTCAGGCTGAGCAGACCAAGTACCCTCAGCTGCTCCTCACACAGCTTCCCCCTCTAGACCCTTTGCCATCTTCATTGCCCTCCTTTGGACACTCTCTAAGAGCTAAATATCTTTCTTATATTGTGGTGCCCCAAACTGCACACAATATTCCAGGTGAGGTCACCCCAGTGCAGAGCAGAGCGGGACAATCCCTTCCCTCGCCTGGCTGGCGATGCTGTGCCTGATGCCCCCCAGGACATGGCTGGCCCTCCTGGCTACCAGGGCACTGCTGACTCACATTCAACTTGCCATCAATCAGGACCCCCAGGTTCCTTTCTGCAGCACTGCTCTCCAGTGTCTCCTTCTCCAGTCTGTACCTACATCCAGGGTTGCTCCACCCCAGGTGCAGAATCCAGCACTTCTCTTTGCTACCTCATCGCTGCTGACCTGAAGGATCAGCAGTGGGTAACAGAGTGCCATACCAGACTGGAGAGTTTCTAGTAACATCCCTTACCTGTGCCCTAGGGAGTCAGAGGACTGCCCTGTGCGTTGGGTCTGGTCAGCGTATCAGGTCCTCTGGTTCCCTCAGAAGGGTGTCACTTATGACAGCTACCCTTCTTTTTTCTTAGCAGAGGTGGCTGTGATGTGTGTTACCTTCATCTGACTTTAAAAACTTTCTCAGGTTTTTGCTTTCTGTTCCTGTTCCTACTGTTTGACAGTTTTCCCAGAGAAGAAGCCTTTTTCCCTTCTAGCTCTCCTACTTAAGTCTTTTTGTGTCCACAGATTACAGCATGTTTTATACCTTCCTCTGCATTAGGATGTTATTTTAGTAGGACTGAATGGCTCAGTTGTCTGGCTGTGGGGAGTATTTTTGAAATTACTGCTTGTATGTTATAAAAGATTACTGCAATTTTTTATATGCTTTTCAGTTTCTACTAAACTTTTTTTTTTTTAATAAATGGAGTAAATTAAGCTTTATTTTAATAAACCTTCACATTCTAACCTGTGCATGGTTCTTGTCTATCTTCCATCTAGTGTCATGACTCACTTATTTTTTCCCATTTCATAACCCCCAGTTTCCAGATGAGATTGAATTCCAGATTCCTTGAATTAAAGAATTTCAGTGTAGGAAAATAAGTAGTGTGATAAATAGTCACTCCTTGATTATTCTTTGTTGAATATTCATGTCTCATTACCAAGATATATGATTGCCTAAGGTTGTTCTTCGGAGATACTGTCCTGGACATGCCAGAGAAAGGCCTCAACAGTTTAATTTTACAGGAATTGTGCTCTGTGTTGGCATCTTTTTTTATGAACTGGATTAGGAATAAGGAAGAGCTTGAAACTTGAAATTACTCTTGTGTAAGTCTGCTATCTTTTTGGGGCATTTGCATTTACTATATGACAGTTGTAGTTGCTTCTAGTGGACACAATTTGAGGTTTTTTTAGGTGAAGAAGGATTTTGTGGTTTTGATCCTTACTGATAGCACACAACAGTGAAAAAACTTCCTCAGGGTCAACAGAAAGAATTATTCATCCAGGCTTATTAAGATATGATTTTTCTATATATCTGAAGCAATATCCACTAACGAGGAGCTTCCTTTATGTTTCTTCGGATTGTTCTGGTCATTGACTCCTTCACAGTTGGATGCCACATAGTAACACAGGTTTTTGGCACTATTTACAGTATTGACCATACTGGTTTGAGTTAGTGGCTAGATAGGGACATAAAGGTCTGTAATTACTTAGTGCATTAGATGTTCAACAGCACAGATTTTTTAACTAGGATGAACTATTTCTCTACGATTCAATTAATTAGTGTTAAAATACCAGACTTAAATGAAGGCTGCTGATGTTGGACCCCCGTTCTAGAAGAGATGCACCTACATTTGTCCATCCCTGTGATTTATGTTCTCACAAAGCAATGTGGGTTTAGTGCTAGTGGTTTGTGCCACTGCCCGTGTGCATTTCACAGCTTTGCTGTTGCCAAGTGCTATTGTGTCATTGGTAGAAATGGACTTCTACTAATCTGATGTAGGAGAGAGATTAAATGGGAAAATGTGCTGCCAATCATCCTTGAAATAACTTTCAATAACCAGTTATAAAAGGCTGATAATGCCTTTACTAGATACGTACAGTGGGTGCAAAACCTATATATTGGAGTGGACTTGAGCTTTCCCTGATGTTTGCACTCAAATACAAATGTTCAGTGATGATTTTAGCTTTAACTGCTAGGGAAATGGTTAGTGTACTAGAACAGCATTCAAATGCACTGCTTTCTCAAGCATTTCCTATTAGCATGTTTAATAAGGCACTCTAGTATCCCCCCTAGGTTGACTGTCATTACTGAAAGCTGACGTGTTAACTATGACAGCAGAAAAGGATTCTGTGAGACTATGAAAAGGCTTGATTTCTGTTTAAGTTGGGCAGTATAGTTGTAATATGTTGTGGAGCTGTCTGTAGAATGGAGCTGGCTGATTGTTGGCAGCTCCTGTGTGAGTGTGTGTGGAAGCTGATGGTCTCTTAAGGTTAAGTATCCTTTGCAGTTAAGATGTATCCCTTTTTTCAGTTTCTCCACAAACTTTTTACATTGATTCTTCTGTAGATTGACAGTAAAGACTCTACAGTTACTGTGGAACTTTTTTTCAGTTCTTTCAGAAAGTTAACCAGTGTGTTACCCTTTTTCTTCTGAGTGTTGCTAACTACTTAGATGTGAGCAATGTTCTGAAATTATCCATTGGCAAGAAAGCTGCTTTTGTCAGAGTAAAGCAAAAACCTTAGTGTATAATTTTGTGGGAACACAACTGAAAGAAAATACTCGATGAAAGTCTCTTTGTCTGTATAACCTGATATATTTCTGGGGTCAATTATGTTTCCAAGGCACTAAATTTAGATTGCATGTTCAATATCCAAGATGTAAGAAGTTTATTAGATTTCTGGCAAAGTTGCTCGAAGAAAATACTAGCCTGGTGTTCAGCTGTGGATTGGGAAGTTTCCCCCTGTTACCTTTGGAATTTGCAATTTAATTGCACTTCCCCCTTGTCCCCGCAAAAAAACTCACCTTGACTTTGTATTCAAACCTTCTCCTATCATAGCAACCTCTGCTAATATTTAATTCCTGATTCTCTTTGCCATAAACTTGCTTCATCAGGTTGCCTCCACAGGTCCTCCGTTTGTGGAATCACTTGCTAAAGCTGCTTAAAATCCTTAGAAGTGGAATAAACTATTATGGGATGCTTCTTAATTAAGTGAATTTTAAAGTTGTTAGCATTGAAGTTTAGCATTTTAATGAAAACTAGTTCTTGTAAGTTCATTCTAAGATGTTAGGTAATTTACCTTGGTAAAGTACCTCAGTACAGCTTTACATGTTAGTGAAGGATGCCTCATTCCCATGAGTATTCTGAAACAAAACATTTTTTTAACTTCTATTTCTGACTTTTCATTTGCAACTCCTAAGTACATATTTCTTTAATGAGCTATGTATGTTCTTTGTTGTTAATAGAGATTAATGGCTGATTTGGTTTACTCTGAAATAGGATCAGCAATATCTTCACTTTTTTTTTTTTTCTTTTTTTCTTTTATGATTATTTTACATCCTAATTTCAGTTTCCAACTGGACAGTTTGGAATCCTATGGCAATTCAGGCCACTCCGTTGTCATACCTAGTCCTGTCTATGGGCCAGTGCAGTCTTTTGACCTCCTTGGAGACTGTTTAAGGGAGCTAAGTGGTACAAACCCCTCAACAGACGGATGGATATCCTTTTAGCTGGTTGTATTCCCTGGCTTACCTGGTGTTAATGCAAAGGGTCAGCACAAGCTAGACAGAAGGAGGGACGGAACTATGGTGCAAAGAGACACCAGCTCCTGGATGTGCTTCCTAACACTCCTAGTTAACCTCTGTATTTCTAAGCACGAAAGGCTAATTGAGTTGCATGAATTTTTTTTTTTAAAGTTACCCAGTTCTTCTCAACTATCCCTTGTGTTTATGAACTTCCTGGCTAGTAGTCTGAACAGCAGGCAGTTTGTCAGGAATCCTTCCCTATGTTTTTGCTTCTCCTGACACTGGTTATTGGCTGAAACCAATGAAATGACTGACACGTCTGTACTACCTTACGGCTCTTTTATTTTGCTAGGAGTAAAGTGGATCTCGTTCAATATCCTGTCTCCTGTTTTTTTTTTGCTCATCTGTTGTTTTTATGATGCACATTCTCTCCTATCTACTAGAGATGTGACTGGAGCTGTAGTGGAAGTCTTAATCTGGACAGGGGTACATTTATATCTGTCTGATCTTCAAAAAAAATCTTCAAAATTATTCCATCTCTGTAGCATTTATTCTCAAATGCTTTTTATAAACAAGAACTTGGATTCCTTCTTTAGTCCTTGTGTTTTGCTACCTTAATCTCATTTCTTAAAATATTTTTTTAATTCTAATTATCATAGGAGTTCTCCTTCATTGACCTTTTTATCTCTCCTGTTGACTTCATTCCTGAACTTCTTAATGAATTCTTTATGATGCTTACATGTTCATACTGGAAATACCTTTCTGGATGGTAATGTGATTCTAAAATGTCTTCTCACACCTGCATTGTATCGATTGTCTTAAAATTGAGCTGTGTACTGTCTTGTCTCAGCTTTCCAATAGTGAGTCTGCAGGTCATAGGGGGAGCCCTAGTAATTAGTCTCCTAAGTGATGTTAGGAGTGAAAAAACATGTAGTACGATTATTTCAGCCCATTGTGTGATCTGATTCTTCCAGTGTAATAATTAGATGCGTCTTCTGGTCTAAATTGAAGGAACCTTTTGTTATGTTTTTTCCCAACTATATCCTTTAATGAGGACAGAAAGTTCATGCTTTGGTTACTCAAGTGGATAGAGACTGGACTTGCTTGCTCTCTTGTCTCAGATTTCATAGCTGTTGTGCACAGCCTTTTCTGGCAGATTTCCAGTTAATTGTTTTCATTTTCTTTTTCTCATGTCTTGTCACTTATCAACTTTAGTAGTTGGGTAGTAATATACTTGCCTGCAGCAAGAATCTTTTATTTGGTGTGAGCAGGTTAACAGCGAGAGCATATTAAAAAGTGTAAATGAAAGTATTCTCATATGAAAGATTAAGGAAAGATTCCATTGCAGCCATATTTGTTTTGCTAGGAAAGCTGCTTGCTCTTTGCTTTCAAATTTCTTTAATATTTAGCCATTAAAATAATCATATAACAAATACTGGTTATGTATTTTAGAGCTTTTTATACTTGACTAACATTTAATGCCTTGCTTTTGACTATGCCTTTTCACAAGAACTTACTCTCCTGTGTTCTAGTGTGTCTTAAATTGAAATTAGAGAAGGAAAGTCAGGAGAATGTTGATGCATTCTACGGCAACTAAAAGCAAATCACTGATGTAAATAACACTATACAATCTAAAGCATTATTTTCTTAAAATGATAGGATTTTTCCATTAATTTGATCTGTTTCAGAATAGTCATTTTTGCTCACAGTGTTTTTTTTGAAAGAACTTTGCATCTGTGTGTGAATGCTTGCTGGATGGCAGTCAGGTAAACTGGGGAAGGTTTCCTAGTTGCCTCCTCCTTCCTGAAACTTCCCGCTGCACTCTGTTTCAGACTCAGAGTAGCAAAGCATATGTTTTGATACTGAAATGATAACTGAAAATACATAACCAATGTGTCCTCTGAATTGAGGTTTTTGCTTGGATATTTTGAACCTCTAGGTTTTGGTGCACACAGTAGAGGAAGTAAGGTCTAAACAGAAATGCTGTTTTAGACAGCAGCGTTGTGAGAAGTCTCAGGGTGAGGAAGCTGGCATGGAAGTCACAGAATTACAGAGTCATTTTTGTTGGAAATCCACATGTGGATTAGGTCAAGGCCTAATTGAGCATGGTCCTGGTCATCCTGCTCTAGCTGACCCTCCTTGAACAGTGGTTTGACTAGATGATCTCCAAATGTCCCTCTCAACCTAAACGATTCTATGTGATTTTGGACTAGTACTCGTAACTCCTTAGGCTTCCCTAACAAATCTTGTGCTGTTCATTGCAGGTTTCATAATAACTAATTTCAAGTATTGTATTAATTCCAGCTGAAAAGCTGGTGTCATTGGCTTGAGGTGTGCAAGCTTCTGCTTTCTCTGCTTATTCCTGTAGTCATTAACTGTTGAAAGAATGCAGTAGAAACAGTAAACCTGTTGTCGTGGTGCCTCTTATTCAAGGCTGTTTACAAACACATTAACATTCATGCTACCCTTGTGTTATGCAACAGGCTTTAGTTCACCTGTATGTGGCAAATAGTGTGTTAGCTGGGGCTACCAGAGGTTCTAGCAGTGTCTCAGGGCAAATGGTGTGCACTGAACATTAGTGATAGCTGTCAGTCTGCTCAATGGCATGGCCCCGCTTTTTGTATGCATGAGAAGCGGTTTTTGGCTGGCTTATTTGGAAAAATATTTCTCTGCAGGTTCTCTGTAAAATCATTCATCATTAATAGTTGAATGGGAGGAAAAAGTAGCTTTTTTACAGGGCATATGTTGGTTTTGGTTGTGCACATCATTCATACTGCTTCCCAGTAAAAAAGACATCCAGATGTTGCCATCTTTACCTCTCAGGTTGGCTTCACTACATGATTGCCTATGTCAAAGTTATCCTTCTTGGCACTGTATGTTGAGATGTATGGGAAGATGGCCCTGTTACAACGGGGGTATGAACCTGGGCATGTGAGGTGGTGTGCCCAAGGCAGAGGGGTGGCTGGGGGAGCAGGAAGGCTCAGACTCCCTGTGCCAGAGCTGCCACAGCTGCAGGGCACTTCCCTTTGTCCCAGCAGCAGCCACTGCCTCCTACGGGTCCTCCGTCCTTTTGTTTGCACCAAACAGATGCACTCCTGTGCTTGCCCATAAAGGCTTTTCCCTTATATGTGCACTGTCTCCATCACTTTAATTATCACTAGTTCAAATAATGACATGAAAGGTGCGAGAGAAATATCCCTAATAATGGGCTGCGCTTGGAGATTTGCTTCTCTGTCAAACACGCAAAGGACTATTTGAATGCTTCTTTCCATGGTTCCTTCTGGTTGGCTTTGAAAAATGACTGAATGAATTTTTAATGGGTTTTTTTTTCCCCTCTGGCACTTTTATGTGGGTTTTTTATTCCATGTGGGTTGCTCAGTCAGTAGAAGGAGGAGGCATTGGTATGTCCTGGGAGGCTCTGCCGGGAACTGGGTTATCATGCTGGGAGGCTGCTGGGAGTGTTTACCTGTTGCAACAAAGGATCTTCTGATGCCATTTTATTATTAAACAATCTATATTCCTCACTTGGGCTTTTGGAGGCTCCCAGCAGTCCTGTCAGGCTAACCTTGTTGCTAAAGACAATTTTATGCTCTGAGTTTGGTGAGTCAGCAAGGCAGTGGGGCACTGGCTGAAGCCTCTGCCTTTCTAAGATGAAGCCCTTCTACTGTGATGTGAGCCAGCAGCCATAGTTGTTCTTCAGGAGTCATGTGCATGCCTTTAGTTGACCCCTTTTCTTGCTGGCCTGTGCTGGTGTGGGGCTGTCCATGTGGACCCACTGGAGCTGTCCCAGGCTGGAAGTTATGATGTCTCTGATGGTACTTGGCTGTGCTCACCATGCTCAAGTTGTATCTCAGCTGATTTCAGTTGAAATGTAGTTTTGGGCATGTGCTGCCAATGTACTTCAAATTTTAACTACAAAAGAAATTGCTGTTGGTTGTCACTTGGTTCTTTTAAAGAAATAGGGATGTAAATTGCCTTTAAATGAGAGCACAACTTTGTTGGTGGATTTCAACCACCACAGTGTGTGCCACGCCCAGCTCTGCTCTTTATACACTATTAAATGCTGGTTTTAGAGTTCGTGTGTGCGCTCCTGTGTGTGTTCCTCACGGGCATTTCTGTCTGTTGCACAAATGTCTGTGTCCCCTCCCAACATCTTGTGTATCCCCATTCTCCTTGCTGGAGGGGTGGGGTGTGAGACAGAAAAGGCCTTGACTCTGTGCATCCACTACTTAGCAATAAAGAAAATATCCCCAAATTATCAACGCAGTTTCCAGTGCAAATCCAAAACAATGCCCTATACCAGCTACTATGAAGAAAATTAACTCTACCTCAGCCAAACCCAGCACAAAATGTTATTTTACGATGAAAAAGCAATGTGATATCTCTCAATTTTATAACTGTAACTGAATTTATCCTTGCAGGTGTAGCATCTATGACTGTGCCAGTGTACATCGCAGAAGTTGCTCCACCACACTTAAGAGGCAGATTAGTCACCATTAACACCCTGTTCATCACTGGAGGGCAGTTTTTTGCAAGTGTTGTTGATGGACTCTTCAGCTACCTCGCAAAGGATGGATGGAGGTTTGTAAGTCTTCCTTGCTAAAAGCAAAACTGGTATAGTCATGATTTGGTTGACAACTATTATAATCCTTGTTGATAGAGTTTACATATAAAGTGGTCAAGCTGTATACTGAAATGGAACTTTAATAATGAATTCTTGCCAAGGTAGATCCATACTGTTTTCACTTTAGCTTAATATTCACAGTATGCATAGGTTTTTTGACTTTACTAAACTTTAAAGTGGAAGAGCAATAAATATGAGTCACAAGCTTGAATGATTGTCACGATGTTTATGAAAGTAACTTGCCTTTTGCATTAAAATAATTACATGCTGATTATTCAAAAGGCAAATTTCCAGTAAGTATGATGCTGTATGTGCAAAATAGAGGTGAATTTCAAATAATCTTTATCTGAGCAGTGGTAATCTAATCAGAGTTGAAGTGAAGGATATTGAAGCATAACTTTATAGTTAAATAGTTTTGTTATAGGATAATATGAATCTCTTTTACTCTGCTTTATGGTTATTATGTTCTTCCTGTAGACATCACAATGTGTTTCTGGCCTGCAGTCTTATACTTACTGTCTTTGTAGTGATCTCTTGAGAGAGATGAGAAATTTCAGTGGCTCAGTATTTTACTTGCAGAGCTGACTTGGGTAAAACAATTAACAGAAATGTGTAGGAGGAATAACTTATGCTATACATGCCAACTCTTGGAAACTTATTCTTAATTATATGTGCCTTTCTTTTGAAACACAGTTGGGAAGGGCATGCATGATATTGTAGGGCCTTAAATTTTTGTTGCTACGGCCTGGAATTATTTTACTATTGAAATATTCCAATTTGAAGAATCCTCCCCCCATCCCCAAAAAACTGAAACAGAGTGTGTTTATGTTCTCTAGCTTTTAATGAAGCTGAATATGGACTTCTAGGTGTACTAATAGTCGAGGTTTAAGTTGGAAACAATTAAATTGGGTCCAGGTATGTGGAAGAACTTGGAAGCTGATCTTTCATAGCATGTAAATAAACATGCATAAAAAAAAGTTAATGTTTTCTTAATGAATCTATGGCTTAATTTTTGTGTGACTGAAGATTCCAGAAGTTTGAGATTTTCAGGTTTTGTTCATTTGATTGTTTCCTTTACCTCTTTTGTAAAAAGATATCACATCGTGACCGTAAGAAAAACGTCACTTCATGCCGATTGTGTTTAATTTTAATTGAATTTTAATTCTTAGCTCTGCTTTGTGCATTCTGAGTACTTTAGCTCAAATGAAAATAGCATTTTACATTTTACACGAAGTTTTGGATGACCTTTACATTACAATGCATCTGCATTCTCTGGCAGGCTATATGTGCTCTTATGAAGAACTGTGAAACAGCCTTCACTGAAAGAAAACCCGAATTTCATAGAATTACAAATCCCTTTTTGCAGTTAAAGAAATATGCTCAATTTTGAGAAAAAATTAGGGGCACGCAGTAATGCATTTTTAAGTGAAATACAAGCTGAATTATTTGATCCTTGATGCCAGTTATGTAGTAGTTGCTTTATTATTTTAAATTAACTTTTACCCTTAATAATTTGCTACTGTAATGACTCCCTGGTGGGGTTGGGTGGGAGAAACAGACAAGCAAAGATATTTATTTAGAAATGAAGCTGTGAGTCATAGTTACTGTTAGAGCCATTGTGTACTTTCTGATCAGGCAAATTTTTGAGTTCAGGTTACCTCTGTGGTCAAGGATTCAGCTGAGGGAACCTTGTGTGGATGTACGTCTGGTTTTTTTTCCCCCATTAGTGCCCTGACACTTGGAATGCAAGGATGTGTTTATAATGTGTGTTTTAATAAATGCTAACATATTGGAAGAAAAATACAAGCTAACAAAGTATCTAACAAGTATTGGAACTGTGTTTTTTGTTTAGTTGTTCAGGTAAACTAAGATATTCCCTATCTCAAAAGCAGACTCCTAGCATTCTGTGGAAAAGATCAGTCAAACAGCTGGTGCTGTGACACAGGATGTGTCAGATGTCTCCAAATCAAGGAGTGACACACGCGGCAGTTACCATCTTCTTATAAGTTACTTTGTAAATATTGTTAATTAAAGTGAAGATTGGGTGCAAGGCAATAATCACCATCAGCTGCACATTTCATCTTTTTGGAAAACATTGTTTGGATATGGCCCCTTAAATAGGAATGAGGCCGTCACCCACTGAAATGCTGCGCAGCTGTTCCGAGAATGTCTATGTTGGTATAACTTATTCTTTTGTTTGGAATTGAAAAACCCTAATCTGCTGTAATTCAGGCCTTTTGACCTCTCTGAACTGAGAAAATTAAAATTAAAGTAAAATCTAGAACCTGTGGATTGAGTAAGAGCTGGAGTTTGGGTGTTTAATCAGAGCAGCGTGAGATGCTGACTTTTGAAAATTTCCAGTGATGGACATTTTCGTTTTGCAGACACCTTGTTCAGATATTCAGTCACTCTTACTGTGAAAAATTGTTTTCCCTCCTCCTTGTTCTAAATTTTCCTTGTTGCAACTTGTAACTGTTGGCTCTTGTCCTTTCGCAGGGTACATCTGAGTAAGTCTGTCTACTCTGTGAGCTTCTTTTCAGTTGTGAAAGATGCAATTAGTTCTCCTCTTGATCACCTCTTTTCTGGACAGCACAAACACAGTTCCTTCATCCTCTTCTTTTATGTCACACACTCCAGTTGTGTGACTGTCTTAGTGATCCATTGCTATTCCTGGTTTGTAGCTTTCCCTCATGTTGGTGGTTCCAGTGTTCCAGGTTCTGCATGGTGTGTTGAGTAGTGAGGAGCGATTGTTTCTGCAGCCGGCTGGATAACTTTTGCTAAGGCACTAATTGTGTGTTTTATGTATGTGCCAAGTACTGCTCTGCTGGAATGAGTGGAGTGAGGTGAAGTCTAACTGTTGACAGTGCACTGTGCAGAAACAGGCTGCCACCTCAGTGATGAGGTATCCAGGTATTCTCAGCTGCAATGCTTGAGCTGATAATTGGGGATGGTGTACTTGTCTGTCCTCAGCTAGTTTATTGCAACCTAAGGCTGATCAGGGAAGTGACCTGGAAAGAGTGGCCAGACTCATGGAGAGATTTCACTCCTGAGTCATTACATATAAGAAGAAAAATTACAGCAATTACTGTATCTCTGTGTGACTGAATGGCTAAGTATTGGAGTACTGCAAAAAACCAATAAGGAGCTCTTTTTCTTGGCTCTTGTTCTTGGAAATGCTAGATATTAAATTAAAAAGAAACCAAAGAAAACAAATATTTAACCTGACCCTTATGTTAGGTTAGTTATATAAACCCTGCTAATGCCATCTTAATATTATTGCAGCAGTATGTCAGAGAAGAAGAAATGTTACAGCAGACTTATTAAATTTCATGCTGGATTTTTTCAGGTCTGCTAGACATCTGGCTTCAAACGCAAAGTCTTGTACTCTGTATAGGAAAGAACTATATTAGATTTCTGGAAGCTGGCTCACTGCATGAAATGTCTAAAATTGCCTGCTTTTACTCTAAATTGGTTATATCAGAATGACTTGATCTGAAAACTGCAGCAGCTCTTGAACTTGCAATGGATGTACGCTCTCAGCTGAATGTTTTCCTTCTGGCCTTCTCCTTGTACTCAACTTTGACCAGAAGTTTGTTTATTGGAAAGTATGTTTAGTGAGGGAGCACTTTCTGTACATTTCTTTTATATATTGCCAGTGATAAACAATCCAACAGAGTCCAACTAGTAGCTTTAACAGGCTTGGATCAAGCTTTCAGGAGCCTCAATTGATTTTGCCTCCTAAGGTGATTGCAGATACCCAGCTGGCTTAGTTCTGGAGGCTCTGCTGCATGTAAGGGACTGAAGGGCTTTGGAGGAGCAGAAATCAAGTAGTATGAGTCTAAAGGACTAACTCTGTTTACACAGGTGCATTAAAACGTACTTTTGCTTGCAGTTTGATACAATACAGCAGTGGTGTTTTTAATTTCTATGTGTTTGTTTTATTCTTAATTTGAAATAGGCTTTCTAAATACCGCTCCAATGAAGATATTGAATATACAATTTGGTGAGCTTCAATGGTGTTTGTGTAAAGGTGCTTCCGTATACAGCTACCAAAATGTTTGTGGAGAGGGAAAAGAGTAGGAAGAAATGAGGATATTAATGAATGAGAACAGTAGTGAACGAGGCATGAGAACATTAGTGAATTAGTGACACAGATACAGTGACTGATACTCAGCTGATAAGCTTTCCATAAGCTTTATGTTCTGAATTTATTTTCTTCCTTATGCTTTTCTTTTTTTAACTGATGATGAGCTATACCATTCTTAAAGTGTTCCAAAATACTGAGGGTGGCTCACAGAGTTCTTTCTAGTGCAATATTTGCTTTTATGACCTTTGGAAATTTTGGCTAGTTTTAAGAAGGACTTGAGGGCTCAGCTTGGAGGTTTAAAGACCGGCCTGGCGTGCACATAGTCCTGGGATGACCATCCTCTTTGCATTGCCTTTTGGGTGTTCTTTTCACCATTCTCCAGTTTTCTATTCTGTTCTACTGCCACATTTTGATTTGTTAATTCCACAAATGCCTCTAAGAAAGCATTTTTCCATTTTCCCTCAAAATGCATTTGGAGTTGACAGATACATTTGGTTCATTGCCCTGAAACAAGGTTTTCAATAATAGTTGTGCTCTCTTCCCCACTCTATTAGCAATCTCATTTTCTAGTATGCTTTATGAAAACATCCAGGTGAGAGACTGCCAAACCACCTGTGTGAAAACATACATCCTGGGGTATGAAGAAAGGAGCTAGAGGAGAGATTAGTAAATCTCCTTAATCTCCTGACTGATGCTGAGGTGTGAACCTGTTCATGAGCAAAGGCTACCTCAGTATTCAGAGGGGCTTCTTTGTGGAGGTGTTTTAATGATTCTATCCACCGATGTGAAACCCATGATAGCTGCAATAACGTACCGGTGACATCAGCACTGTTTAAAGTCTTTAGTGGAAGTGAAAAGAATCTCAGTGAAGTGTAAATGGGAAAAGGTCAGATATAAAAAGCAGAACTTATACATTGTTCTGCAATTCTTGTTATCCTTCTTAGAGTTTTATTGAAGGAATATAAAAAACTGAAGTGTATAGACCATACCAGCCATGAAAATTGGTGGTGTGCTTGTCTTCCACTTTCTTTTACCCCACTTTAGATGATGTAAGTAATGGTATCCCTGGGTGTTGTCACAGGTGTCAGTGCTGATCCTTGAAGGGATAGCTCTGCAACCACTGGTAATTCCCTGTTGATTAGAGAATTAGCCTTAATGCTGTAAATGCTAACCCCCTAGGCATCTAAAATGCAGTTTTGATTTAAAGCCTGACATTGCGTCTGACTGAAGATTTAAAAGCAGACTCTCTAAAAGATCTGGTATAAATTCCTCTGCTGGTGAAATGAACTTTTTTCAGTGTTTTTGCTTATAGTCAGAAACTTTCAAAAATAAAACAGGCACATGTGTCTGTGTATATGTATTACTGTCCAAATTATGCATTTTTCTTTGTCTAGTTTTGTAGTTTGGGTTTTTTTATATGTCTGAAACAATTAGCAGGATTCCAGTTTCATTTTTGACATCAACTCCCCATTTGTTCTCTGTGCATTTACTTTCTCTTTCTGTTAATTATATTCACTGCAAGGTTTATTGGTTTCCAAAGCAGTGGAACGTTTCAGGTGTTTTATTTAGTCTGAATTAGTGTCCTCAGGACCAGTGGCTATAGAGTCAGTGGTGGCAGAATAATCACCATATTCTTGAGATTTCCTGAAAATGAAAGAAAGGGTCATGTTTTCCAAAATACTTGCAGAATATCATTCTTGTCCCCTTAACTTATGGTGAGAAAGAATATGAGGAGGAGAAGTTTTGATCTGTAAACTACAGTTTCAGTAGCTGTAACTCAATC
Source organism: Grallaria varia (assembly GCA_013396735.1). Classification (NCBI taxonomy): domain Eukaryota; kingdom Metazoa; phylum Chordata; class Aves; order Passeriformes; family Formicariidae; genus Grallaria; species Grallaria varia. Next base: position 42,445 of record VWZG01001518.1, read on the forward strand.
TTCTTACAGCATGTTTTTGTAGGCATTTCTTTTTGCAGATATTTATGTATTTGCTTATTTATTTCCAGGTACATGCTGGGCCTGTCGGCTGTTCCTGCAGTTATACAGTTTCTTGGATTCCTGTTTCTTCCTGAAAGTCCCCGCTGGCTCATTCAGAAAGGGCAGACTCAGAGAGCACGGAGAATTCTGTCTCAAATGCGTGGCAACCAAGCAATTGACGAGGAATATGACAGTATCAAAAACAACATTGAAGAAGAGGAAAAAGAAGTTGGAGCGGGTATGCTGAATGCTTGTTGGCTTTTCTACCTATCAATGAGGAGATAAAAATCAGAAGAAATGCTGAAGTTGTGGCCTGTGGGAATGTGGTGTTTTGCTGTTTTAAGTATTTCATGTACTGGTAGCTTCAAAAATTAATAGATATTTCTATGATCCTGCAGTTTTAAATTAAGTTCTGATTTCTTAAGTGAGGAAAGTTAATTTATGTAGAATTCTATGTTTATACTACCTACACTTATGTGAGCATTGTACTCAAAAATATTCGGTTTAAGAATGCACATCTTGAAGAATGGAAAAAAATAAAATTAAGTTTGGTTTCTTTCTTCTATGGAAAAGGCCAAACAGACACTAGAGAGGTCAGAAGGCTTTGTACATGCCTGAATTATCCAGAGGCCCCTTCCTAGCCTATTCTAGACAAGGAGCCTTTGGAAAGATGTACAAAACTAGGCCTGTAATACAGAGTTTCTGTTTCAGTAAAGGCAACTTTTGAAAGTCCATTTGATCTGCCGCCAAAAGAAAAGGCATCTAAATCAAATCCTTTCTTTCACTCTTCTGTATCCTTACATCATATTTGCTCAAAACTATATTTACTTATCAAACAAGATTACCATTCGATTGACTTTCTGTACTCTACATATTTTTCCTTTGCTTTCTGCTGGAAGTGTTAACTTGGGAATCTCAAGTAAAGCTCTTAAGTAAGAGTAATCTTAATTCTTGCTTCCTTAATCATTGATAGGAGAATATGGTAACTACTCAAAGCTGGTGGAAAGAAAAATGCAAATTGCTTTACATCTGTGTACACTGAGATTCAACATCTTATAATACCTATTTTCATTGCCTCATTGAGTTTGACTTTGAACCTTACAATAAATAATTACATGTCTGGAAAATGTTATTTGACATATAGTTGAAGGGATTTTCAAAATATTCATCACTAGTGTGAAGCAGGGCTGGATTTTTTTCCTCCCATTATGTTTTTGAGGCTTTGGATGCTTTTTTCCCCCCAGTTCTTTGGGGAGTGGGAATTGAAGTTCACTGAAGCTCGTTTGATAAGAAGTGATCAAGTGGATATTCATAGAACAGCTTGGGCTTAAGAGTCCTGTGCTAAGGTGCTTCATCATAATTAGGAATTGGGCTGTTCAGTTCTGTGGAAAGCCACTTTGTGTCTAATATTAAAGTTTTAATGCTTTGTGGAAATAAAAGGAACCGGCATTTGGCCCACCCAGCCTATTATTTTCCATCATTGGGCTACTGGGTATAACTTTGTTTATCTCTCTAAATCTTTCCTCATGATACTTTTTTGCAACTGTAAACTCAGTTTTTAAATCAGTCCTCTATACATTTGTAACTTGCCTGGCAACTAATGATGAGGTGGTTTCTTCGGATGCGCTGGTCTCTTGGTTTCCCCAGCACACCCCCCACCCCCAAAAAAACTTACTTTGTTTCTGGAGTTTAGTTAAAGCAAGCACATTGTTAGGAGAAAGCTTGGTTACGGAGAATCGCTGTTTTGCTCTTGAGTGATCAGAGCTTCAGAATTATCACCCAAGGGCATTAAAAAAATGAGAGTGGTTACAAGTATATGCTGCCTCATTTGTTATTAATGCTGAGCAGGCAGGCATTAGATAGCTGTGGTCATTCTTGGTTTCGATTATAACCTGACTATAGTTGCACTTCATCTCAACCTGAGTTCTTCATTGTTATAAATAGGTATATTGTGTGTCAGCATCAAGATATACATTGTTTTCGTTACCCTTCTGTGAGTTACAGGTGGTATTTATAAGTGGTGTTAAACTGTAATTGCTTTCATTTCTTGAGGAGCTGTCCAGATTCCCAGTATTGAATTTTGCATGTGTAGTGCAAAAACAACTGGCTGTTCATGGTTTCATTGCCAGGTTTTCAGGTATTGACAACTTAAATGTGTGCTTCTGCAAAGACTTAGCATATTATTTTGCTACGGGTATTTTAGTTGAAGTGTTTTTTTGTTTCTTTGGGATTTTTATATATACTCCTGTAATTCCATTTTTGTTAATTTCTCTTATTAGTGGCAGACAATGTTTTAAAGCGCTAGTAAATAGCAGTGACAAATGACTGTAGTAATTCATGACAGACATTGTGAACATCATTCCAGTTTCACAAAAAACTTCAGTGACCCTAAACTGACAGTGTGTGTACATGACATTCAGGGAGGGATGACTTTAGAGTTCGGAAATAATCTGGCTTACTTTTAGGCTAAAGTGCCTTTTGGTTTCTTGTCTTTTTCTTTCTTGAAAAAGAATAGATGTTCTTTTTCACTGACTGATAAACAAGCATCTTTGCCATATCCTTAGGGCATCACTTTCTAAGTGAAACTAAGTCTGTGTTTGACTCCTCTGCAAGGGAGTAACAAAATGTAGCCATAATGTATTCTTGGGTCCCACACTAAAAACTGTAATGCCTTTTGTAAGTGTTTCATCCACTGTTCTTGTCACAGAAGAATGAAACATAGGGAAACTTCATCTGTGTTGTTTAAGACACCTTAAAGTTTGTGTTTGATGTATGTCATAAAACCATAGAAGTTCATTGCATTTTTCACATGGTCATCAAGTAGCTTCTGTCTTCAAAATAACAAAAACTCCTTCAACAACAAACTTTTGCTTCAAAAGTTTTTTTGTACCAGTGTGAGATACCTGTTAAATGAATGATTTGTATTTCTTTATCCTTTCCAATACATTCAGTCAAATCAGTGGTGTTGATGCTTATTACCAGCTTATGTTTTAGCATTTTCAGATTGTTATCAGGAAAATAATGTGTCTTTTTGACAAACACTCTCCCCATGTCTGGTTATGCAAGTTACATTTTTTCTGGCAGTCATGGATGCTGCTTTTGTGTGCTCTATACTGTACTCACAATGTGACCTCTGGTTTTGTAACCCTGCCTTTTGAGAAGCAAAGGAGAGGGCACTACATTCTGCAGTAACATTGCTAGATGAGTCAAGTCTTGGTCAAGTCCAGCTAGTCATCATCTGTTAATGTCATTCCCCTCTCAGATGGTGGGGCTGTAGTGCAAAAGCAGGCTAGTGATAGGAAAATCAGGGAAAGAAGGACTAATGAGGAAGAATTTAAAAAAAGAATGCTCCTCAAGAGTTGTGGAAAGAGTGGTTTATATGTGTGAAGTGGCCTTCTCCTTCAAATATGCTGTGGATCTCCCACAAATTCCCTAGTGCTTGGCTTAGGCTCTGAATCCTTATGGGAGAAAATGGTCAGAAGTGGGTTACCGCTGAGGGAGGGATCAAAGACATTGCCAGGAGTGCATTCTGGCACAACCCTTCCTTACAAAACATGTCTGACTCACCCTGGTGCTGAATTGTAGTTTTTAGTACGGTTAAGGCAGAGGTTCTGGACTGCACCTTGGAAAAACCAGGCAATCAAATCATAGCAATGCAGGTAAGCTCTGGTGCAGGTAAGCTCTGGTGCAGGGGCTTGATACAGAATCGTAGAATGGTTAGGGCTAGAAGGGACCTTAAGGCCGTCTAGTTCCAGTCCCCCCGCCAAGGACAGGCAACCTTCTACTACAGTAGGTTACTCAGAGCCCCATCCAACTTGGTCTTGAACACCTTCAGGGATGAGGCATCCACAACCTCTCTGGGCAACTTTTCCCAGGGCCTCATCAGCCTCAGAGTGAAGAATTTCTTCCTGACATCTAATGTAAACCTACGCTCCTTCAGCTTAAGGCCATTTCCCCCGTATCCTGTCCTTACATGGTCTTGTAAAAAGTCCCTGTCCAGCTTTCTTGTAGCCACCTTTACATACTGGAAGGCTGGTCTAAGGTCTCTCCAGAGTCTTCTCTTGTCTAGGCTGAACATCTCCAAGTCTCTCAGTCTGTCTTCATAGGAGAGATGCTTCAGCTGTGTGATAAACTTAGTGGCCCTTCTCTGGACTCATTACAAGAGGTCCACATTTCCTGTGTTGGTTGTGGATGCAGTACTCCCTGCGAGGTCTCACAAGAGCTGAGTAGAAAGGGGGAGTTACATCCCTTGACCTGCTGCTCACATCTCTTTGGATGCAGCCCAGGATACAGTTGGCTTTCTTGGCTGAGAGCATTCACTGTTGGCTCATGGCCAGCTTTTTGTCACCCCCAAGTGCACTTCTCAGGTCTGCTCTCAATGCATTTCCCACCCAGCCTGTACTTTGCTTGAGATTGCCCAGACCACTGGGCACTGTCATGCAGGACAGTGTCAAATGCTTTGCACGAGTCCAGGTAAATGACTTGTGCTGCCCTTCCCTCACCCACCACGATATAACCCCATTGTACAAGGCCACCAAATTTGTCAGACCATGTGAATAGATGAAGTAGCTTGTGCTCCTAAGCGAATTAAAGGGTGTGATTTGTAATGTTAATTCTAGAGCAAGTACTTGGGAGTGAATTTAATGTGGTCTTTTGTGCATAGCAATAAATCTGTCTAATGCACTTTTTGTAAAAAATTTACTGGCTGCCATTATAGTGGTCATTTATGAGTAGAAAGAAATCGTTGTAGCATCCAGTGGAGACATTTTGAATAGATCATTAATTTCCTGTATGTTTGACAATCCTACAATGATCAATGCAAATCATAAAAAAACATCAGTTTATACTGTCTTTCTGGGTGAAAGCATCTGCAGACTGGCTGGCTTTTCCTCACACCCGTCCATGTAGCTATACTGAGCTCTGATGTGCCAGGATACATGGTATTCCACGAGAAATCAGTAGTGATGTGTAAAGCACTAACTTAGCATCTTGATGAAATGAACATCATTTGCATCAAGACTAGACATTTATTTTTGTATAGATGAAGGATGTGTAACTATGAATCGTAATTACACTAGGGGAGCAGTGTAATCTCCTCCAGCCCTATTTATCCCACATTTCTCTAACCTGTGATTAGGGTTGAGATTCTTGACCTTATCTGCTGTGTTTGTGGACCTTTGTCTTTTTTACTATCTGTAGTTATCTATGTGCATGTGTCAACTTCTTATCATGAAGATGTCTTCTTTGCACATGTTATGCTTACTAATTCTGGCTGTGTAAACTGCTGGAGCCCAGTGGTGCATTGGAACCATGCTGCTTCTGTGAAATTCACCAAACCATTTATAAAATTGTTCATTATGATGTAATATTCTTTAACCTGCCATTCTGTGTCTGTGCCAGAATGTCATGTAATGGACACGGCTTCTAGATTAGACATTTTCTTGTGTTTTCATTATTTTATCACTTTTTTTTGGTAATAGATGGACTTTTTTTTTTTGAGACACTAAGAAAAATGTATCCATGCAACTCAGTCCTCTAGGCTTGACTAATTTAACATTTTTTAATGTATTTCCTATTGGATCAGGGCATCAGTCTCCTTTTTTATGTTTTGTATTTCCCTGTTGGAGATAAATGTGTTATGATATAAAGGTAAAAACACCTCATTGCTGTTAGGCCTCAGCTCATCATTTTACCCAGTTAACTGTCAGTTAAAATAGGGTATTATTAGGCAGGAGATATGGATCCTTAGTTTTTCCTGGTTCCATTATATTTCTATTTCTTGTACCTTTTCTTAAGTAGTATTTTAACTTGCTACTATTCCTGACTATGACTTTGGCTGAAACCATTTGATATACATCTTTTTAAGGAGGTACTAGAAGCTTGCGGTGTTTTCATTCTTAATCATAATTCTCCCCTTGTTTCTGGAAGTCCTTTTTATCCTAAGGCCATTGCCTGACATGCTTAGTGTTGAAAAAGAGGTGGACATGCTTAGTATTACTGGACATCAGGTGGAATCTGATTTAATGAACCTTGGTGATACTGTGATGCTCTGGTAGGACTGTGCAGATCTCTGAATGTTTCCACTTCCAGGCACTAAAATCCTTATTTGAAATTAATTCTTATTTTATGATAATAAGTGGCTTTTGTTACCTGTAACTATGAAATTAGATGGAAGACTTTGAGGCAAAAGGAAACAAAGGAGTTGAAGAAATCCCCAAATCCACTATGGTTGGTAGTCATATCAGCCTGAAATTCTTGCTTCTGGCAAACCAAATGCCAGGGTCTGTTCCATGGGGGTTTTGCCTCTGGGTTTTGTGGGATGCTTGGCCAATGCAAGAGGTACTTGAAACTGATGTCTTAGTTTCATTCCTGTATTTTAACCATTTTGCGTGTAGCAGTATTACTTTGTCTGTTCCCTTAAGAACAAAAATTCTTCCTGTGCACGTCTCTATTGGCATTTGTTTTGAGTTGAGCACATAAAAAAAGCCATTCTGGATAATTTAAAATTCATGCAATGCAGGCAAATAAAACATGGCGATATTTGATCTTGTGAAAGTATACTAGCTAAATTCAATGTACGATCAGATAACAAGGAAAAGCTTTCTACAAACTTGGCAAGGAGTATGGGAAGTATGAATTACTGTATAAAACAATTGATAAAAAGAGATAAGAAAATTTTTCATTCTCTTTCATCCTTAAAGTATTCTAAAAGACTGACTTATTCTTGTAAATAAGACCTTTGAGAATTATAAACTATAAAAAACATTAATGTTTTTTGCCTTGTGCAGAAATATGACTGCTGTATTTTAAAAATAATTGTGTCACGTCACAGAGCTCTGCTTGTACTTCAAGAATCCTGCTGTTCGTGTGTTTGCCTGGCTGGGTCTTTTGAGTCAGTCTTGCTTCGGTGGCTTATGACCAAAGCCAATTCCTTAATTTTTCAGCTTGGTTTTCAATATACTGACATAAAATGAACATTTATCTGGAATTAGTGGTTAATTGCCTGTCTGAAGATCACATTCTTCTGGTTAGACCAATCCAGTTGTGTGTTTTGGAACAAGCTCTTCTTTGCCTGAAGTCCAGACTAATTTCACGTATGGTAGTCCTAAAGGGCAGAAAAAACACTTGGTAAAACTTCCTCTAAATATAGGGAAGCACTGAAAGGTAGGGCAGTTTGATTTAGTTTTGTTTCTTTTCCTCAATTTAGATTCACCATGAAACTTCTGGAAGTAGACTTAGCTTTCCACTGACAGCATTATTAGCTTTTTATTAGTTAGCAGCTTCTTAAGCCTACAGAAAATTCAACCTACAAGTCTGGAAAATAAAAAGACTTAATCTCTTATCAGTTCAACAATAGATTTGAGTGTAATGATTTTCTTTTAAGCCAAATGGCGCTATTCACAGATTGAAGCTTAATTTGCCGACATTTGGGTAGTTCAGAACCGCTGCTCTTCTTCTGAGGTTGACTGTGGGATTACGTGCCTGGAAGCAGTGTTGGATTGCACTCCAATACTGTTGCGTCACTGAGCATTCAGCTGCTCCCTGTGCTTTGTTTAGGAATAGGTATCTATTTTGTGAAAAAAGTAGGTTTTAGAGTGGAAAAAGTGTTTGAAGAATTTGAAGACTAGTGATTGACATCCTTTCATGAGAGAATGTGGTTCTTCTGAATCAAAAACTGTCTAAAGGAGAGATTGTGAATAAGGATACCATGTTTTTGTTTCAGTCATGTCCAGGAGAAGAGGAATTTCTACCTTGTGCTTGAAAAACAGACAAATCCCTATGCTTCCCCCGCTGCAATCTGAACTAGAATAGTTTATTTTTCCTTCTTACTATGCAGCCAGAATTAGACATCTGCCTAAAGGGGAGCTACAACACTTTGCTTGGCTCAACATGGCTGGAGGCATCTGGCCATGGGCCAGCCTTGCCAGCGATGGCAGCGCGATAACCTCTCCCAGACTGCGGCGTGGGGTTTGTGCTGCCAGGCTGCTGCCTCTTGGGTCTGAGAGGGCCAAACCAAGACTGAGCCTTGGAGTCAGCATGCTGGAGAGCAGGCTCGCTTTGGGGCAGGGTGTTTGCATCATGGCAGCCTGGTTGTGTTAGAAATGGGAAACATAATTCTGAATTTCCTGTGTACTCTTGTACGAGAGATGGGCACTCGCTGCCTTCACAGCGGCATTTGCTCTTTGGAACGTCCTTTTTTTCTGCCATGGTTACATTGATGTACTTTTTTCCCATCTGAACTTGCGGATCTGCTTTTTCTATTTATGTGTATCATTCTTAAGGAGTGATAAAACTGCAGTACCTCTAGAGCTGATAATGATATTCAAGAGCTCAGTTAATTAGAAAAGAAAAAAAAGGGAAAAAGGAAGGCCTAGTTCTTCATCATTTCCCTGCTGGATCCAGCATCTGCACTGAATACACAATTCTAAGCCAAGTGCTCCCACTTGAGCTGCCTGTTTACATGCAAGAGGGATTTAGACAAAATATACAGTGTTGTGTGAAAATGTTAATGGGTATAGGGGGAAATTTTTTTATAGGCTGCTGAGGAATAATTATAACACTTCACTAAGCTTAATAATATGATTCTCTGAGTTAGCTCTTAGAGCAGGTTCTGTGGCAAAAGTTGGAGATAATCTTGCAGCTTCTTTGCTTTCTGACCTTGTGAAGATAAGTAGAAACTCTAACATGGATTTAAGGTTTTTAATAATGATATTTATATGCAAATGCTGCAGACAGGTATCTGAGCAATCTTCATTTTTTGGTCCCATTTTTAGCCTTTTCGGCATAACCATTAAAATTAAAAATTTTTTTTTAAAATTAGTGTTGTTTTGTGGTATTGTATGAACCACATCACTGCAGAGCTGACTCTTCCTCTGCAGCCTTCTATGTGACAGCTTTTGTGCAGGAGCAGATGTTAGTGATTCTTCAAGAGCAATAGTTTTCCCTTTGATTTTGTGGTCAGGTGAACACAGTGTTTATACAGCCTGTTTAAATTGAAGTATTTTGTTAATAGAGAGGAAAATGGATTCTAAGCAGGGTTTCTACTTATTTCTTTTATATAAGGCCATATTCTGCTACTACAATCTAGTCAGGCTTTATTCTTTTTGAAGACCTTCACCAGGTGATTGTCTGCCTAATTTTCGTCAATCCTGATCTTTTTCTCTTGCCTTTTGAAATAACAGCATTGAGGTTTTTTTCTCTCTCCTCCTTTCCAGACATTTTGTTCTTCTAGCGAACCTGAGAGTTTGGTTCAGAATAAGCAGCTGTCCTTGCACGCTGCCTGATATTTAGTCTAAAGTATTCACACACTGAACACCTCAGTAAATCTTGTCTACCAGTGTAACTTCTACCGTAACTGGCATGCTGCCATTGTGTTTGTCTGTCTTAAGATGGATTTGGAAAAAATCCCTAAAAAACCTTAATGTAGTTTATTGCTGAGTATGTTGCTGCAGTGACTCCCAAACTATCAATGCTCCCATACACAAATATTCTTGAACCTTCCCTTTGCTAAGAAAACAAGTTATTGGAATTTCTTCCTTTTGAAAATTAATGAAAAATGGTGTAGTACTTCCATGTTGACTGTTTGACTAGAATATATATTTAGATCTAGTACTTTTATCCAGGAGATAAGAAACAGATTACTTCTTCACATTAATTCTATTTGACTGTAGTTTTTACAGGTGGTGAACTGGTTCAGAATCGGGTTTCATTCATAAATTTTTGAACAGGAAAAAGTTAGAATTCTGCTTTGCTTTCTGATCACGGGTTATTTTGTTGGGGTTTTTTTCAGCAGTGTCCCCTAAGCCATTTTGTTGCACAGTAACTGTGTAGTGCTGTGCTAGTCTTGCTATAAAGCTGAATTCCTAGGAAAGAACTTTCACCTTGTTATTTCATTCCAGAACAGGAAGGGTGAGCACCATCTTTTCCTTTTATCGTCTGAATGAATCTCTGGGCTTACTCTTGTCTTGTGGTGTTTCCATAATTGAAGTACTTTCTAGGAAATTTGGTACCCTATTTGGTATTCCAAAATACTACTGGTCTCCTGGAAAATGTCCATGTAGAGTGGAGGGAGTTTATGTGGTTGAAGTGTTTGTGTGTCTGCTTGCGAGATAACTAATGCTGCATGAATAATTCACTGTGAATATTTTTTATCATTATTTTAGACTTTCTTTCTTCTTGTCAGCTGCCTGGGGAAGCTACAGTTTCTTTAGACATGTTTGTTTTGGAAGTGTTAAAGTGCTTTGGGATTTTTCTATGTGAAGCTGTAACAAATGCCTTGCAAACTTGGAATTTTTAGTGTAAACTGTTTAGAAATCTTGGCTTTTACAAATATTAAACAGTATTTCAATCATGTTCTAGGAATACCTGCACAAAAAAAGCTCTTGATTAGTTCAATTAATGAAACAAGAAAATTTTGAAAGAATCAGTAAGACTGGTCCCTTTCTGCCCCTGTTTTCAGGTTTTCCTTTTGCTGAAAAAACCCAAACCAACTTCTCCCATATGAATTAAAAAACTCTGCTATCAACAATTTCTTCATGAAAAGCCATTTGTTATTTTTAGCACCATTTTTTCCCCCTTAGGAAACCACTGTTCTGTTAAACAGCGGTTTCCTACAAGGAAAGGATCACTGTTCCTGTAGCAGTCAGTTTGTGGATGGGTTTTTTGTTGTGATTACTCAGAGGACTCAGTGATCTTTGTGGGTACCTTCCAACTCGGCGTATTCTGTGATTCTGTGAAAATACTGCTTTTATGGGTATTGGTGATTTTGAACTTTTTTATTGTGATTCTGCACATACTTGACTATTTCTATTTCTGTTGAATAAAAAATGCCTTCTAAGCCAGTATAGTTCAATGTCTACAGATATTCAAATATTTGCCAAAATGCATATGGAAAATGTTGTTATCTAGTCAAAGTAAGTTATCTTGCAGTGCAGCCATGGTGATTTATGGATGAATAATGAATATTAATAAATTTTTTTTCTTGAAGATTGTGAGTTATATTTAGAATTATTCTGTAACTAAATGTTATGGGGACTTTAAAATTTTCTCCTTTTCCCTACCATGCTTAGTGAGTATACAATTCCTCCCTTAAATAGTGGACTTCAGGCCAAAATTTAGCATTGGTAAACCTAACCCATTGTTATTTTTCCCCACTTTTGTTGCAAGGAGCTTGTAGATTTGCTAAGAAACTGCCAAGAGTTCAAGTTGCAGTATTGGTTGTGACTGATTAAATGTTTAATTGAACGTGTTGCATGTTTATTCAGCCTTTTCTAGTGAAATGACTGGTTTTCCCATTATTTTTAATGTAGATTACAAAACAGGCATCTTTGCTGTAACACACTGTATCCTTGTTCTGTTGGCTGGTCTGCAGAGTGGGCAGGGCCTGGTGGGAGCCCACTGGTGGTCGTGGGGTGTCCACGTGCCCAAACCCATGTGAGGTGGCAGCTGTGAGGATTTCCAGGCACTTCTTTGCCTTGTAAAATAGTACTTTAGTCCTTCACAGAAATAGTGTAGATCATTCTTCTGCTACTAAAAACTGTATGAATATATCTGGTTTTTTATCAGTGCTGAACATCTTTAATTTTTTTATGTGCATTCTCTGTGGTGTCAGTGGCTATAAGGAGAACAAAAAATACCTTTTTCTTGCATGTGTTTTGGTCTGTTTCCCATCACTTATTGAACGTGGAAAGGTTTAATTACAATTCTTTAATAAAATGGTGCATGACTGCTCTAAACATTATGTTACTATTGAAGCAAAAGTCAGCAGAAGTGTACTTGAAATTAGGTTGATGTAAGAGCATAAAGAATTTTAAAGTAATTCTGTCCTTTTGTGTTTATACAGAGTAGATTGCACTAATTTCTATTCATTTAAATATAAATGTTGCATAAATATCTTATATAACAAAAACCACACGTAATTTTTCATAGTAGCTGAGGTAGATATAACTCACGTAAGAGTATGCAAGTATGAATATGTGAGTGAATAAATTATGTCTTCTGTAGTGTATGATAGAGAACGTAGATGATTGACTCTGAGCCAGAAGACTTCCTTTTTCGTTAAAGCAAACATACGTTTCTATGGCAATAAAAGCAAATTTAAAATGTAGGTGGTTCTGACTGTTGCTAGTCTAAAATAAAGGTGGCAATTGCAGAATAGTTCACTTCATAGCCAAAAAAACCCCAGAATTTTTATTAAAGAAAAATACATCTGTATTGCCCCATACATTTTTTAAAATGTTTGAATTGTAAGCTCTTTTTGATATATATTTTTCCCCTCCTTTAATTTCTCGTTATTTTTTTCACTGTGTAGCAAAACCAGGGATCTACATATAAATGTTATGTAAATCTTTTGTTATTATCAAGTAGATTTAAACTTTAATCTTGATTCTTATTACCTTTGCATCTTTCATGGAACTTTGAATTTTTAATGTTTGTTAAGTGATGATTATTTTTAGTAGTACTCAAGCGATGAGGCATAAGAGTCTTGCAACAGAAGATAAATTAAAGCTGTATTTACAAAAGAACAGCTGATGGGTGGGTTAGGTAGGGGTTAACAGGTTCAAATAAATAGGGTAGAACATAATCAGAAGTGTTTCTCCTACTGTAATTAAAGTGCAGGATAACAAAGGAAGAGGTCTGAGACACTGTTTCACTCTAGATTGGATTGTTCAGAGCTTCACATCCCATTGAAACATCCTCTGAGAGGAACGATACATTATAGAACATCCAAATACTACCTATCCCTGAGTGAGTGGCCTCAAATTAATCATCCTGCCCTTGTATCTCATATTTACATAATTCAAGCTGTTTACTGTTTTTGATCTCCAAATCTTCCCGGAATAAGCAGGATGGACTACAGAGTACTCAGGATTATGTGTGGGATTTTGATTTTTTTTTTAAAGAAGGGGAGTATGGGCAGCCTAATTCATATATAAGATTATGTCTAGCAGCCAAAATTTGTTCTTATTTAGGCATAGTGTGTGCATATGTAAGAACCAAATGGTATCTGTTTGGTCACTCACACATTTTGATTTTTTGCCATACCTTGACAGAGACAGAACTTGACAGGCACTCAAATTGTTTATGTTCATTTAGCAGGATGGGAACACATGGTACTAGTTCAAGTCTGAAAAGGGATCTTTCCATTGATATTGATGTCAGATTTCATGACATCTTTTGCAATGACAGCCAAGATTTTCTTAAGGTTATAGCCCAAGAATATTTAATGTGAAAATATCAACATAAATTTGCAGATATTCTGGTATTACCTACAAGATACACACTCATTTTCCTCATCACAGTGGGTGCTCACTTGACTGTCCTTGATAATTCAGCTAATTGGTGTTAACTACTCAGTGTCAAAGACAACAGATGAAATACCTTGGAAAGACATCCACATTGTGCCAGCTGAGTGCTGTTTGTGGTACTGGGATGGTGAGTTTGAGTGCTCCAGTTCCTATCCAGCAGGAAGAATTGAGACCTGAGGAAAGGGCTTGGATATCTGAGCTACCAGGAGCCAAAGAAGCTGTTGGTTTTAAGTGTTTTATCAGGGAAAACCAGGCAGTTTTATATGATATAAATCTGTCAATAAATGTACCAAATTATGGTTGATGAATGGTTTTGTAAGTGTAGAAGTAAAATAAGTATTCCCAGGCTGCATAATGATAATTTTTTTTATTTTAAATATTTCTTGACGTGCAGTATTACATGTAAATCCTTGAAATAAACAGAGATACACATTTTAAATCTAGCTTAATTTGTCCCGTATTTGAATGCAACTGCTGTGTAAGCCATCAACCTTGGAGAGGAAGTAGAATTTTGAGGTTTTGTTGCTTAGTTATTTTGAGGCAAGTTTTTCGTATTTTACAAATTTGAGAAGTTATCGCTCAGTTTAGTGTTCTGTTCTCATCCCAGAAACATTCCCTACCATCTGCAGCCTGTTGTCTGTTGTGCTGTGTGAGCCTGGCTCAACATACAAAATATCACCTGGTCTGTATAGCACAGTCTTTCACAACTCTTCCCAAACGTAACTGATGGAGGCCAAGATATTCTCTGTTCGGGTGCAAGCATATCCATTAAAACATGAATTCTGAAAAGCACTCATGGGTCTTTCATGGATATAGATGCATTTTAGTAGACTGCAGTTTGTAATGGGTATGTTAAGAGATGCTGCATCACAAAAATAATTTAAAATAAAGTCTTTAATATGCTTTGAGTTTATAATATTTTCTTCTTATCAACTGAAACTGATTTTCAAATTCAACTGAGAGTTATTTTGAAATGTATATTTAATAAGCTTGCACTCTTCTGCCCTGCTGATAAACTTCTTCCCTAAGTTCAGTACAGGAAAATGAACCTGTGAAACCTGTTATATAGCTTTTTCTACCTGTGTTTTGGAACTTACTGAGGGAGCAGACTCAATTTTAGCTGAACAGTTTCAAAGCAGATTTCTTTTATCATGTCTTGGATAATTTCAAACAAGTCCTCTTTTCCTGCTCTGGTTCTTCTTCAGTGTACTAATTTTATTTGCTGATCAATTTTCCCCTCTATGTTCTTAATGTTTTTGCAAATTTGAATATTGTTTTATGCTGAAATCAATATTAGAACCAATATTTGCTTATATTTTGTAATAACGATATTGAGACACTAATGTTACATTAAACAAAATATTGATAACTACTCATCAATTTTGTGTAAATCCTATATGATACCATAGTCAAAAGTGCAATATTGTGTTGCCATGGTGATAAGCACAGTAGTTTTTTCAGATTTTTTGTAGCAGCTTGGAATAGTTGAAGTAGCTGCGAAGGGAAAAGCGTCATCTACAATTCGAGTTCCATTGAGAATATAAGCCTTGAATGACATAAACTGTTTTTATAATAGAAGTTGCCTTTAGGACCTGAGTTGTAGTAAAGCATTATACCTAAACTTAAACCGTAGAATAAACTTGGATTAAACATTTGAATTAGTCAAAAAAGGTTTTAAATATATTTGTTTGATGGGGAGAAAGAAAATTGTAAGTGATTTACTTAAAAGATTAAATTACATGAAGTACAGACTCTTGTTTGTCTTTAGGGAGTGTTTGTGTGGGGTTTTTGTCAATGATTCATTTTTCTGTGTAGTCAGAGCAGGGGATGTTGGGTGTAACCTGTAAGGGCTATGAATATTTTTCCTATGTTATATTTCTTAGTAAAAATGTGTAAGAACATCTATTACTACATCAACTGAACCACTGCTGTGATAATACATCAGCAAACTTTTTGTGTTCAGTAAAGTAGCCTGTAATTGTGGGCTAGTGGTGAGCCTGAAAACAAGATAATTTTGCCCTTTCTTCTCTTCTTAAAAAAAGCATTTCTTGCTGAGCTCTGAAAATTGCACTGTGTTGGTGAGCTGTTGGGAAACACAGCATGGAATCAAACTCCTTAGTAGCTCAAGCAAACCGCTTTCTCCTATTTTCCACCATTTGAAGTGTTTTGGACAGGGGGTGTATAAAACGGGCTGGAAATAAAGGCTTTAGTTCCTCTTATAACTCTTCCACTGGGTACTTGGATAGCCTATAGTTAGTGATGCTTACGTGGCTTCATTGATGAGAGATCAGCTTGTTATTTTACACTAAAAGTAGTTGTAGTGGTGTGATTTAATTTCTGGTAGAACAGAATAGACTCAAGGTATCAAGTGCTTTGAGTACAGTACTTTTCTGAAACATAATATAGTTCACATTCTGTAGGAGTCACCTGTGAAATGTGCCTACACCATTTACTATTCACTGTTACATGGCATCTTCTAGTGGTAGTAAATCTGCTGCTAGATGCCTGGTCTCATTTACTAAAGATGATATAGGGACTCAAGGGACTGCAGGCAGATAGTTGCACATTTGAGTTTTTTAATTAACAAAATGCATGTGTTGGTAACATCAGAAGAGTGTTCAGGGGTAATGTTAGAAGGACATGCGGAAGCAAGGAGAAGTGTTCACATTTCTCTGGAAAGAAAGTAATTAATTGCTGTAATTCTGCTTATGTGTTTGTGTATGTAGTCTCATCAGTCAGGTGTTGATTCAGCAGTAGTCAACAGCAAGTGTCTAGGAAAGAGTAGAAGAACTTGAGCATGTATGGTATTTACCAAAGTAAAGTATCATAGAAGATATATACACCCAGGAAACTTCCAGTTTCTGAGGATTTGGGGTTTATTATCCATGACACTCTCTGGTCACATGTACACTTTTAGTACATTATACACACTTAAGCTTTAACCATAGGTTAACTACAGTGTGGAACATAAGTATTTAATTCTGGAGCTTTCCTTTTTTTTAATCTGAGGATATTTTCATCTTTTCAGGTGTTCTTACGCGTTTAGACTTGTTGGGTTTTTTAAAAGTAATAACTAAATTTTCCAGGAGTTTACATCAACTAATTTGGGTTTTTTAACTAATTTTTTGAGTAAAATTTGTCTCCTTAACAAAGTTCTTCAGTCTCCTTCAGGAAGAGTATTTATTGTTTTGCCATATGATTAGGAAATGCCTCTGTATGAAAGTATGCATCTCTGGATTTCTGAGCGACTGTATTTTCTAAATTTGTGACTCCATGAAATTCTACTGATCCCACTGTACAGTACAGAAAGGAAGCAGACAAGGCCTTTGCACCAAAGGAAGTTTCCAAAGGTTGCCTGAGGCTTGCAATGGGATTCCCAAAACTACCCCTGGCAATACCAGACCGTTCTGGACCTTTTAACCTGAAGTACATGACCATGGCTATGTGCCTTTGAGGGCAGGGCAGTGGGTGTGGGGCAGCTATGGGTGGAAGCTCTTCAGAAGCTCCAAGCCTGGATGATGACAAAGCTGCCTTAGTACTGACGCGTCTGTCAAATGTACCCATGTGGGTGCTGCTAAGCTAAGTCAGTGTTCAGGCTGTTATTCCATGGCTTCAGGACCTTGGTCTTTGAATAGAGTCCCACCCCATGTGGAGTGACATTCTCTTGTACATCCTTGTTTGGAGGCTAGTTTGGGTAATCTCCATTCTGGTGAATCAGCAACCAATTGTCACTGTGTTGTGGTCAGATTCTAGATGCCTGTGGAGAGGATTTCTCTGTGGTTTGTAGGTCTCACACAAGCCTGAAACAACCAGATAGCGTTGCACAGGGGCTGTCACAGACACCTGCCTCAGCTGGTGTTACTGTTGTTTGAAGCCTTGTGCTTGACTTGTGCTCTCTTGCAAGCTTAGGGTGCTCTAATGCTTTCCTTAAGTGTTTTTGAACCCCAACACCATCCACAGAGCCTGTCCCTGTGGTCTTTGTATATGAGCCGAGCTGCCATGCACAGGCACAGTAACACTCTTACAGTCTCTTTAAAAATTAATACTAAACAAGACAAAAAATTTAAGAAGCAATCGCCAAAAACTGCATTAGATATCTAACTGGGTCAATGCATCCCCAAAGACAGATGCAGGCAGGCAATCCACATGCTTTACATCTTGACTGGTTTCAAGGTGAAACATAGTTTCTATAAAAGGCTTTCTAGTCAAAACATGAGTCACAAATTAATCCCTGATGCCTGGTTGAAGTACAGACCTCCTGAATGATGAGCTCTGGGAAATGCTTGTTACCCTATTGCTTTGAGTTGGTTCATATTTTCTTCATTTCTTTAATCTGTTTTTATTACTTCTTGAGATCTACCATTGGCTTTTGATTTCTTTAATCCTTGTAATACTTTATCAGGGTAGGTACTGCTTGTTTCTTCTACTGTTTCAGTAACAATGACTAATGAATTGGTGTCTGCAAGGCACGCTTAGTAAAAATTGAACTGAGCCTTGCTGCTTGTAACTGCAGGTTTTGCTGTACTTTAGGGAAATCAGAACTTGAAATTTTGCCCATTCTTTTGGTCTGTATCTGTCATGTCAGCCTACCTTAAGTGAATTTTATTTTCTTTTATAGCTTGTTTACGAAGGCTGTCACATCCAGAGTGGTAGGGGGTCTTGTGCATTAGTCATTGGGAACACTGTGATGGTGTTGCCATAATGGAATGAAAAACTTGGGCTTGTGGAAGCACCGCTGAAATGTCCTCAATAATTCTGAGAATCTCAGTAATCAGGTGTGAACAACCAGACTCTGAAAAAGAGCAGGAAGAAGAGAAGTGCTTTCTCACTTGTTAAAAGTTTAGTTTTAGTTACACTGTTTTTCTTTCCTCCTCATAAGTTATTTAATGAATTTTTCTGTTCCAACCTTTTTTGGGCTATCCGTATCCAGAAAGATTTATTACTTCTGGGGCAAGCAAGGCCATCAGATGCTCTTCTTTGGTATACCTGGATGAGGTAACCAAAATGTTAATTCTGAGTACTTATTTGTATACATTTACAGGTAAAATTTACTTTTCTTCAATTCTCGAAACTCATTATGTCCACTGAATGAAAGAAAAAGGCTTTTCAAGTACATTATATGGACTTTTTTCTCCTCTTTTGTATGTAAAATATGAAGTGCACTTCAAGAAGTAACTGAATTATTTGTGTAGTTCATTCTGAAAAATCATGCATTTATTCACTTTACTTTTTTCTTGGATGTCAGACCACTGGTATCATGGTGGTGCTCTTTGAGAAAGCAGGAACAAGCAAAAAAGAAATACACATTTGTTCTCCTCTTATTAACTGAAAAGCTGCTGTCAGGCTGTAATTTGTGTTGGTTTTCTCCTCATTAGTGTCTGCATGTCTTAGAGACTTGCCTTCCAGCATATACCAAATGTGAACAGCCAAAATTCACTGTTTCAGTGACAGATTAATGTTTATTACTTTCTTAAATATTTCTTTCCATCCTTGTTAAATCAGGCAAGATGTTGAAGACACAGATGTTAGATCTGTATCACGGCGCTTGAGACTGGAATAACTTACATTGTTTTTAGTGTGAAGATTTTTCTTGCTCAAGTTATACAGGAAAATTTGCAAGAATCTTTCCAGTTGGTCCTTGTAATGTAACGTCACAGGGGGTTAGAGTAATTGATGAACTTTGAGATTATAAAGCAAGTACCTGCCCTTTGGTAGGAGTAAAGTAGAGTGTGGTGTTAGGAAGGCTGTTAAGAGACCTGGTTTATGTAATGAAATTGGGTAACAAATGCTGAGTTGGGTTTTTCTCCTACAGCAATGTATTAGTAGAGCTTCATTGCCTGACGAGTCAGGATGGTTCAGTGTTACCTTGCACAAAACAAACGGCATGCTGGCAGTCTGAAATGCTTGGTTAAGTGCTAATGTCTCTTTTCTAGACAGAGCTATATGTTTTTGCTACTGTTAAGTCATATCAGTCATTTTTGAGAGCTTCTCTCTACCTGAGGCCTGGGAAGGAGCCTATCACATCATTGACATTTGTGATCATTGTCTTCGTCCACTGAAAATAGAAAAGCCTTCTGTTTTAAATCAATGTCATTGCAGTACCATCTATCAGACATGAATGGTGAAGTAAAATACTTCTCAATCACAGAACTGAGTTGCTGTTCTTTACTGAGGAAGGTCACTTGTTTAAAATCTGAATTCTTTTATTGTAGCACATTGGGATGACACTATAATTTTTTCCACCTGTATGCTCACGGGTTAGTTTACAGAGTGAATTATCTGGAAGAATCAATGTAAAAAAAGTACTCAGCATTTCTTCTCATGTAAATAGCATCATGTATCACATCTTTGGGGGCTCTCACTTCATCCATAAAATACTGTTTAGCTGTAATGGATACTGGTGGATGATTTGAGCACATGTGAATGAGCCATATGGCAGAGGGTTCTTGGGTGGTTTTGAGGTAAACACTTGGCTTGACAGTGGCAGAGAATGGCACTCTCACTGCAGGCCATCTGTAGAAAGCACTGAGGAAAGAGCAGTTGCCTGACTCAGCTGCAAAGCTTCCGGGCGCCAGAGCCAGATCTACCCTCCTGTGTCCTTTTCCAGTAAGGGCAGCATGTGCTGATCTCCTTTGCTGGTATGTGTGTGGGATTATGTCTCTGGATCCATTCCTCTCTCCCACAAACTGCTGCCTCCTCAGCTCCTTTTGTAGAAGCTGTTGTTGTTTTTATGTATTTTAGGTGTTTCTTGCTGATGAAAATGTTGCTGAATCCTACATCTTTCCTGTGTCTCCCACTGTCTGTTGTGGATGGCAACTTATGGCCAAGCCTCAGTATTTCTTATGGGAAACTTGTGCACTTTTCTGTATTTATAAGTGATATCGGCCCACTTCCATTTTCATGTGTTATTTTAAAGCTGTAGGATGTAGGGTATTGTGTTCTTTCAAAATGCTCCATTTAGTCACATGGGTTTCACTGTCACCTGGATCACCTTGTCAGCCAGCTGCTGCCCCTGACACAGAGTGACCCAAGCTGCTGGTCTGGAAGCAAAAGAGGCAGCATTTCCTCTTCAAAGGTCTGCAGCACACCTGGAAGTGCCAGCTGTAAGTGCTCTGATGTACTTGGAGTCAATGTGGAAGAATCTGTTGCATTTTTGTGGCTCAAAATTGTTTTCTTCAAAACTACCTCTTGAGAAGTTTGGTGATTTTTTAATCTTTCAGTACATTACAGATAGAATCACAACCACAGTTTTCTGTCTTTTGTCCCAGTTTAGTGTTGTTCAGCTTCTTCAAAAGTGTAGTGGATTTTTCTTAATACTGCAAAGGACGGTTTGCAATAGGGAAAAACTTAAAAGAATGTCATCTTCACTCAGTTGCTATCAATTGAGATCATCCTTATCTAAAGCCAATACAGGATCCCCTCTCCTGTGGTGTTTCTAAGCACCAGCTGGTGAGGGAAGCATGAAATGTACAGGAGCTGACACTTCATCAGGGGCTGCAAAATTGCCAGTGGCTTCTGCAGGGTGCAGCTGGGAGAGGAGGTGAGCTGGGATGCTGCCGGAGACTGCGAGGATGGGAATCCTGCCTTGAGCCTCGCATTTAAATGGTCAGAAGGTGTGTGCAAGTCAGACTGAAGAAAAGCTAGTGTTATCACTGAGAAGGGCAACGTAAAACAATTTGTATTTGATGTGAAGGCTTGTATCTGAAGCTATTAAATTTCAAATGCACTAACTTAGCAGTCTTCCCTGGAGCTGGGACTATGGGGACACGTTGCAGTAACTAATCTCTTTGGTGTTCACATTACTGTTGGCTTTGTAACAATAATGTGTACCTAAATGTGTTCCCAGTGGATAAGATTTGTTTGGGTTTTGTCAATTGAATGCATACTTTTGGTTTCCAATAACTTCCAGGAGCAACATGCTAAACACTTCTTCAGAATGATTTTTTTAAAACTTAAAGACAACTTATTTAGTCTTGACATAACTCTCCTGAGGAATCTATGCTAAAATTATAAACTATTTTGCTATAGTTAGAAGTTGGTTGTCCCTGAAAATCCAGGATGAAAGAAGAGGGCATAGAACATAAATAGCTCTCAGAACTCAACTTTATTTTTCCTCTGTTGCTCCCCCAACCCCCATGTCTTCTATCACTCTTTACTAAGCTTGTTTAAAATTATGTACGGCCCTAGTACAGGAAATAGGACCTTACAAGTCTATTGGGAAAAAAATTATTCTGCAGAAAAAAATGTATCTTCTGTTCTTGTCAAAAGCTATCAACAGTAATGCTAGAGGACCTGAGGTGGCTCTCAGGTTTTAGGTTGAACTTGCAGACTACTAATAAGTAGGGAATTAAAAAAAGACAGGAAAACAAATAAAACTCAGACCCCCTGGGGAGCTGCTGCAGGATTGAATACATCGTGCTAACATTACAAAATGCTGAATGAATTTTGTCCTATATTTCTTCTAAATTAATTTTAATTAAAATGTAATAGTTCATACACGCAGCTTCTAATTGCTTTTTTCCTAGTGTGGTTTGTACACAATCATTGAACTGCTGTCACCAGAAGATGCATTGGCTGCAATCTGCTTTAGCATTTTGGCTCTGAACAGCACCGTAGCACTGCAGCGAATCTCTTCTCATCTCTCGTTGTCATCCCCACATACTGTTTGATCACATCACAAAGTGGTGTTAGTGCCTGTGGAGTAACTTCCTTCAGGGGAAGTTAAACCAGAGGTCTACTCCAGGATTGCGTTCAATGTGCTCAAACTCTTTTGGAGAGGTAAAGGTTTAAATCAATGATAGAGTCTCAGGGCAGCTTCTAACAACCTGTGGATGACAATGTTCTGCCTAGGGGGCTGGGCTACATCTAGTCAGACATAAAACCTACAAATAACATGGTGTGTACATCTATGGACCTTGGCTTCACATGACTTTGGCCTGGTGATCCCTGCCTGCTCCACTGCCTCCCTTGCTAAGATGTACATGGTCATACCGCTTCCTAAACTGGGTATTGCTCAGAGGAAATAATTCTCTTCACAAGTGAGTGATCCTCTGTGTTAAAATACATTGTGTAGTTTAGTGTACAGGCATATTGTTAAACTGAAAGATAACTGAGTGAGGGGGTTATGTGTATCCTCCCCTTACCCCAGTCCAAGTTAACACTTCTCCAAGAACAGGAGGATTTCATAGTATTTTCTGTCCTTAAGGAAACTACTTTCCTTTGCGGTGGAATCGATCTCCAAGTTCTCATGCTATGGCCAAACTTTTTTGTAGCTTGCTTGTAGTTTAGTGTGTCAGATGCAGAGATGAAGTTAGTCAGCTGCTGCGCCTTAGCGTTACTCTGCAATTTTTACTGTATTTGATCTTAAATATCCACCATTCCCTGTTAACTGATGAACTATGATTCCTGCATGCATTGGTAGACTGGTAGTTATCTCTGGCAAAACACTTGCAGAAATCAGTTAATGACTGTAGGTATATTTTGCTTTTTCCTTATCTATCAGTGTTGTTGTGAAAAATTACCATTGTCCAGGGTGTGTTACCCTGTTGCTGCCCAACATGGAAAACTTCCTTTTGTCTGGTTGCCCAAAGTCAGCCTGAGAGTGTGAACTCATCAAAAGGGGTCTCATTTCTTTGTTGTAGACCTGATTTTATATCTGCCTGTTTTCCTGTGTGCTGTAGAGAGGCAGGTCATTCTTGCCTCCACTCTACACCTTCTGTGCTTGTCTGCTGGTGTCTTCACCTCTGTAGGTGCACATGGCATATCGGTGTATACAGGTGGAGAATGTATAAATATGTGTGTTGGTGAAGAATGGGACTGAATTAGCTTCTCAGATTGGCATCAGAGCCTGCATGATCAACAGCAGTGATTTCTCTCAGTGACTAAGTGGCAGCTCAGAGAAAGCTAGCAAATACAAGGTCAGTGAATGGAGATATTTAGAAATACACCTTAAAATGTAGGTGGCCCAGACAGCTCAGCTTTCTTCCAGCTTTGCACTCTCTCTGGTTTTGTTTACAAGTTTTCCCCAGACTTCCTGCCTAAGAATTTTTCCTTTTAGCCTGATTAATTGGTTGGTGACAGCTGGCAAAAGGCACAGTTGGGCAATGATGCTTTTACTGAGAAACATGAAAATATTTTCCTGGTATCCTTAGAAAGATTCAGATGCTTCTTATATCTGACACTGAAAATTAACTTTCATTGTTTTCTGACCCAATCCAGTGCCAACCAGACTGTTGTAACTCACTGATGATATGAAGCAGTTCATCAGGGTTCATCAGCCTCTTCAGTCTGACCAATTCTAAATGGAGTAATTCTCCCCTTCCTTTTTTTGTTAGATGGGAGGTAGGGCTTAATATTTTTTTCTCTTCTCTTTAGTGCTTATCCTTCCAACATCTGGAAACTGGTTAAAAGTCCTGGAAAAGTAGTTGCTCTGCATTAGAGGGGATGTGCATGTCTGGATAAAATTCTCTCCTGTTTCTGTGCCACAGCCAATGGTTCTGGCTGATTGTGGCTGGGAAATCTGAAATTTGCCCTGAAACCAGAAAGGTTACCTGAAATTCCATCTATGCTAGTAGTATATTTTGCCGTCAAATCTAGGAAAACCAGGATCTGCTGGGGAAACTGAAGTGTTATTCGGTAACCACTAGTTGCTGACCATGTACTTCCACTGGGTTGTTGAAGAGTTCTGTGTGAACTTGCATCATGTTTGACTTGACTTTGTCCTTTCTTTTAGACAGTTGTTAAATTGGTAAGGGTATAAAAGCTGCGTAAAAATCTACTTCACTGAAAGTCTGAGGAAATGTCTCAAAATTCCTGTATTTTCTTGAAAAATGGGTTTCAGGACTCTAAATAATCTAATACAATCTTTGTAATCTTCCTTACTATCTTCTAAATCTGTGAGTCTGCAGAGAAGCAAGGAAAAGGTCCTTGTCCTGCATGCTTTGGTCTTGTAGTGTGTACTTAACTGGGGGAAAAGAGATCAAGAGTTATCTTACACTCTGCTGGATTTTCAGCAGCTTTTTAAAAATTGCCTTTTAAAATGTTTTATATTTATAAGGAAACTGCTAATAAACATGGCATTTAGGCAATGCCGTTCTCTCTTCATTATGCTGAAAATGATGAGGATGCTTTCCACTTCATGTAAGACTGTCTTATAGATGGCTTGCAGATTTATTGCGTAGTACATGAGAGACCTTGAACTGTCTGGTATGGAGCATTAATTATATTTTCTCTAAAACCAGCATCATGTGGAAAGATAACTTTTGCCTGCTGTTTTATAAAACATTGTAGTGTTATTTCTTTAAATTTGATTTTATCTAGGAGCCTTTCTTCACCAGGTTAGTCACAGCTGATAATACAGGACATCTGTGTGGCAGGTTCACAAATTTCTTTTAAAAAAATTATTTAATGAAAGCAAGGCCCACAGTATGTTCTCCTCTTAATCAACAGGGAAAAAGTATTTCAGCTGTACTAACAAACTGTACATAGATCCAGCTCCTTACTGTCAGTATCCCTGACAAGAATTCCACTTGAAGAGCTCTCTGAAGTTTGTGCAAGGGCAGTCTCTCTCTAATTCCTGGAAACTAATAAGACTTTACTTCATGATGAAGGTACATAAAAAACAGTCTGTGCATCTTCCTGGAGGAATTTGTTTGCCTACACTGGCAGCATCATAAAATAAACCCAAAGAGGTTACTAATCTGATTGCCCATAGGCTTTCTTCTTTGTGCAAATAGAAGTAAACTGCTTCCATGCTGGCTTTGCATGGATGCTAATGCTTTTATCTGATGTAAAATTGTGCAGAAGTGTGCTTTATTATGAAGTGCTTTCTTACATTTGAAACTCCAGGGTGGCTGGATCATAAAAATTCACATAGGCCATGTGCAAGTCCTCCAGAAATTGGAAGATTTGGAAACAGTATGAACATCAGCTTTTCCTAATCAGTTCTCATGAAGAAGTTCTCTCTTTTTTGGATTGTAGACCAAGATATTATCATGTTCTCTGCATGTTTATATTGCAAATTATCAGTAGTTCAGCCAGTGCTAATAATTAAGCAGGTGTTTTATTTGGAATCACTGCTCCAGCAAGATATAATCTGCAATAGCAAAACTTCATCCTCTTGTTCCTGTCTTATGGACCATAGGAAAAAACCCCATACACCCACTGCATTGTGGATTTTTCACACTTTGGTGCAAATGGCCAGAGTATGTCAGACAAAGTCTGTCTCACTGCCATTCTGCCTTCCTAGTGGCCAACACATGATGGACCACAATTATTATTTTGGGTTTCCATCTGATGTTTTGTACAGTCCTTTTTTGTCTGATCTTGAAACAGCCATGTTCTCTATTTACCTTCATTGTGCCTCTTCTGATTTTGCAAAACTTCTGTTGTAATCACAATTCCTAATCTTTTTTTTCCTCTGGCTTGAAGGATAGTGTACTTGATTTGTTACCTTCAGCTAAAGCAGAAGCCTAGTATGCTAATGAGGGCAGAATAACACTAAACAGACTGTTAATATTACTTGTTGAGAATACAGAAGTATGGTATCATTGTATATGCATTTTAGTACCCAGGGGTCTAGTTAAAAAAGTGTGAGTACTGGTATATATTGGAGCCATTTCATTAATTTGCTATTTTTACCTTTTTCTTGATCTGTCTTCATTTCTGCCTTATTCCTCTGTTTGAGATGAGAGTCAGAAAGCAAAGGGGACCAGAACACTTGACAATCATAGAATGGTTTGGTTTGGAAAGGACCTTTAGAGATGGTTGAGTTCCAACCCCCCTGCCACAGGCAGAGACACGTTCCACTAGTCCAGGTTGTTCAAACCCCCATCCAACCTGGTCTTGAACATTTCTAGGGGTGGGTTATCCACAGCTTCTCTGGGCAGCCTGTTCCAGTACCTCACCACCCTAGTAGTAAAGAATTTATTTCTCGTATCCAATCTAATCTAACCTCTTTTAGTTGAAAGCCATTACCTCTTGTCCTTTCGCTACAGTCCTGGATAAAATGTCTCTCCCCATACATCTCATAAGCCCCCTTTATATATTGAAAGGCTGAAATAATCTCTCCTTTATTGCTTTGTCATATTTTATACCAGTTATGGAAGTTGTCAGTTTAGTATTCTCCACTTACTCTTTTCAATATTCATTTGTATTCTCTGCAGACGTTATAAATTCAGGGTAAAAGCTGCCAGTCAAGCGTAACTGACAGGTTCTTGAATAATGAAGCTTAGTACTGAAATTGCAAAAAAAGGTGGATCAGCTGTTGGCAGTATGGAGATGGCCGAGTTTTACAGGATCTGTATGTAGGGATGCTTTTCAGTCACTGTTGTTTAAGATAACTGTGAAAATAGTACTTTAGTACATATTGGAAAGCCAATGAGATTTTGATAGATGAAGAATGAAGTGCACCATCATGCAGTGTTGTGGTAGTCAGTTAATTCCAAATATTCCAGTTGGGGTTTTTTATTTGTTTTGCGGGGGGGTTTATTTGTTTTTTTTATGTACTGTGAAGTACCAAAGATACTTTTTCATTAGTACTGGTTGTAATAACTAATACCATCACAGATCTTAGAATGATGCATGTTTCATGTAAGAATCTCGTGGCTGACCTCTGAAGGTTGTCCAATCCAATCCTTAATCAAAGCGGAATAAATTAGAGCAGTTTACTGAGGTAGTTTTTCAGTGAAGTTTTGACCATGACTAGTTTGCAAATCTCTTGCTGTGTTTGACCCCTTCCATGATACAAAATAAAAAGACTTCATATCTGGTCCAAATTTTCTGCATTCCAGCTTACTTGTTGCCTTTTGCCCTACCCGTGCACACCTCTGAGGAGCCTCGGTCTGTTTTCTCCTTGTCCCTCCACCAGGTATCTGTAGAAAACAGAACCCTTTCCCTTCTCTTTTAAAGTGGAACAATTCCGGTTGATTGAGCATCTGCCTGTGTGACATGTGCTCCAGACCCACCCACCTTGGTGGTTGTCCTCTGAACTCAGGCAGCACTGTGGAGTGCAGCTCCAGCTGCAGGGCTCACATCTGCTGTGCACAGAGGAAGAAATGCTTCCCTGACCTGCTGGCAATGCTCCTGCTCCTCCTGCCAGGGTGTGGTTGGCCCTCTCTGCTGTAAAACATGCTGTTGTTAAGTGGCAATAGTTGCCTGAGAGCCCTTTGTGTTTCTGATAGAAGATGGTTAATACTAAAATGTAGTAAATTAGCTAATAATTAGATAAGGTATGATCTTAGGCTGCAGTTTGGTGAAATATTAAAGTGTGTGTTTGATCATTCTGTCTCCAGTGAATTCAACTTTGCGCTCAAGTTCAAAAGTTTCACTTTAAAAGGAAAAGTAAAACGTTGAAGCAGGTTAAGACTTATTTTTAGCTACAAGACTTTTTATTTTTAGGTTTGCTGTGCTGTCTGTTAACTTTATATCCATTGTTGGTGCTGTCCTGTTCTTAGGAAGCCAAAGGTGAAGTACTTTAACCTACAGGACTTTTTGATTTTCCTCCTCTGTGTTAGTTTTGAAATCCAGCTGAGCTGTGCTAAAATATTGATTTCAATGCAGGTTTTTATAATCTGCTTAAATGTGGACCTTATCTCTAATTCAACTTCTTTTCCCTTTATTTTTAGTGAAGCTCTTGTGCTAATGGCATCCAAATTTTAAAAAGTGAGAGGAGCTTTTCAGGCCCTCAGATAAATTGGGGTTTTAAAACATTTTTAAAGGAATGGTCTAAGCTAAATGTGCTATTAATAAAATTTTTAAAAAAGAGCGAACATTTAACAGATTGTATTCATAAATTCCTATGGAGACTTTCATTGACCTCCAGACTTATACTTTTCCCCCCCTTCCCTTCTGGGAATGTGTCCCTGTGTCTCATTCTTTTGAAGGGCAAGAAGTAAAAATCTATTTGTACTATTAAACTACTGGCTTAGGGCTGAAATAAAGATATTTCATTTGGAAACAAGGGATAGAGAGGGCAAAATAATATCCCTAAGATTTTTGGCAGAAACAAATGGCAAAAAATGTAAAGCTTGAAATGTGTTGTCCAGGAAATAAAATACAGTGTATATTATAATAATAATTAGTAATAATATTAATACAGTAACAGCTGGGAAGATCAGCTTGAAAGTAGACTACTGACTCGGTTGGAGGGAACTCAGAGTCATCAGCTCTTTTGGTGCTCTTTTAATTGAAAAACAATGGCAACAACAACACACACACACAAAATAGCACTCCTGAAACTGCCCTCACTGCATTTTCTGTTTAGTGTCTTTCCTCAGCTTAAAACGAGAGAAAAAAAGCTTTCCAATTCCAGGTTGCTAAATGGTCTGCACTTCACTACTTGATGAGAGCAGAGGGGGAAGCTCTTCAGGCTGTTACACTTGGTTTATTTCAGTTGTGCCTGAGTAATGCTAACTATATAATCTTATCTTTCCTCCTCTGCTTTCTCCAGCCTTAAGTGAGGGTCACAGAACTGTTTCCTGTGCAAAGCAGTTCTGGAGCAGACCATGAAATGCTGATTTGCAGGCTGTAGGTATGCACAAGTCCGCCTTAGTACCTGTTGTGCTATTTCTAAGGTATTTTTCACAGCTAGAAGGAAACCACAATGTGAGCCTTGCTTTTCTCTGTCCCTACCCCAGTTTTCCTATCAATGAAAGGGGTAAGCCTCCCCCTCCCTCATTCCCCCATTCCCCTGGTCTGACAATACCTCACTGGGGTCCCTCTTCCATCTCTGCGGCTTCTCCTTGGTCATTGTGGCGGCTTCTCTCAACTCCTGCTGGCATCATGCAAATGGCCACTCTTCTCCATTTGTTGTCTGTTTTGTCATGGTTTCTCGAGTTTTAAAGGACTTCATTACAGTACATTCTGTTTTCTATAGAGAACAGAGAACGTGTCATGCAGAGCCAAAATGCACTCATTTTTTTTTTGCTTCCCTACTTGCCACTGCTTCTTGTCCTATTCAGAGATATTCTTAACTGCTGTCGCCTTTGTGCAAGTACTCAGTCATATAGATTTTCTGTCATCAAAGCTTTATATCAAAGAATGCGGTATCAAACACAAGATTTTTTCCTTTTAGAGATAAAAGAAAGTGTCTTTGTTTTCAGATGTTCCAAGGACTGGCTCAACTTGCTGTCATAACAAAAAAAAAATCATCTGTATTGGCGTTTCTGTTCTCGATGTGTGGATTAAAAAGAGCATTTGGAGAGGGCATTTATTTGAAATCTAGGCTTCCTGAGCAAACAAAAAGCCCTTTTCAGTTCATCTAGGCATGGAAAATCTCCCTGCACTGTTTAATTCTCCAGAATCAAAGTGGTTATGTCTAATTAGCTCTTATTTACTTTTAGAGCAGGCTGTCTTGCTAGCATAGAATCATAGAATAGTTTGAGTTGAAAGAGACCTTAAAGATCATTTAGTTCCAATCCCCCTGCCACGGGCAGGGAATCTTCCATTAGACCAGGCTGCTGAAGGCCCCATCCAACTTTGCCTTGCACACTTCAGAGATGGGGAATCCACAGCTTCTCTGGGCAACCTGTTCCAGTGTCTCACCACCCTCACAGTAAAGTATTTCTTCCTAATATCTAATCTAAATCTCTCCTCCTTTAGTTTAGAACCATTTCTCTTTGTCATATCACCATCTGCTCATGTAAAAAGTCCCTCTCTATCTTTTTTATAAGCCCCTTTTAGGTACTGAAAGGTTACAGTAACATCTCTTCTCCAGGTTGAACAACCCTGGCTCTCTCAGCCTGTCTTCTTAGGAGAGGTGCTCCAGCCCACTGATGATCTTTGTGCATCTGAGCATCTCTGGGCTCACTTCAGCAGGTCCATGTCTGTGTTGTGTTGGGGACCCCAGAGCTGGATACAGCACTCCAGCTGGGGTCCTACAAGAGCAGAGTAGGGGAGCAGAATCACCTCCCTCAACCTCATGGCAAGTCTGCTTTTGACTCAGCTCAGGATACAGGTGGTTTTCTGGGCTGTGAACACACATTGCTGGCTCTTGTCCAGCTTTTCATCCAGGAGAACCTCCAAGTCCTTCTTTGCAGGGCTGTTCCCAAGGAATACTTCTTTCTGTCTGTACATATAGCAGTGAATGTTTTTGCTGGGGAAAGCTGAAAAATACTAAGACTGGGTTGTTAGGCAAGCTGATAGTCTTTTCTCCTCCTTGGCTGATGGAGGACTATGCTGTAAAAAAGAAAAAAATGGAAAAAACCCTCAAGCAACATTTCTCAAAGGATTAGTGAACTATATGAGGGAGGAAGTTTCTTCTAGTGCTGGGAGTGGTTCTTCCAACATTACTGGCAATGTTATAAGACAGTTAAGAATGTTATAAGAGCATCATACTTAAGTAAAATTATTTTGCATTTTTCACCAAAATTAATGTGGTTTTGATCCTAAGGCTAATTCTCTTTTCCTTAGATTTGTTAAATTTTAGAGAAAGGAAAAATGAATGAAATCGCTGCTTTTAGAAAATAATCATGTAATAGGCATGGGGAGGAAAAGGGTTTTTACTTCAGTTTATCATTCATACACAGAAAATAATGGCTAGCTCTAAGTGCTTTAGAGGGGGAGTCTTTGGTGAAGTAAGATTCTGCAGGAAGGTTGTGCAGATGGTGCAGAGAAAGCTGGACTGGAAGCTGTGATTTTGTAAGGAAAGGAAAAACAGAGAAATGGTTCCCATGTTTGTCCTCTGTTACTGAGATCACCAATCCAAACTGGCTTTTTTCCCCCCCATTTTTAACTGTAGATCAATTCCTTGAAGATTTATCTGGGTGGAAGAGAGGGTATTAACTGTCATTAGAACAAGACAAGGTCCAGAAAACGAATCTGAATCTTGAGCTTAATTGATGATAAACTGATGAGTGACTGCCTTGTTGCTTGGCTAAGGCTGGTTTTTTGGAAACAACCCTCTTCAGCAAGAGCACAAACTGCTGGCAGGAGCCCTACATAGTTTTAAGCTGTTGCTACAAGCTGTTACCTAGATTAGCTGGCAAATGAATGTTTGAACCTGCAAACGTCTTTGGCAGGGGTCAGTCTCTAACCATAGTTTCCTGGCTGTGAAATTTTGCAAGGTATTCTACTAATAATTTGAGGGATGGGGGATCACAAGATTTCCATGCACCAGATGTCTGCCTGCATTTGCTGTGAGATTTTTTCCTATAATATTTTTATTCCTTTGCATGGGAATGCAGCACATTTTCAGAAGGAGATGCTAAGATGTCATTAATAACCATTCTTCTACTTTCATCATATAAACTTCTTTTAGAACTAGGGTTTTTGTTGTGTTCCCTTTGAAAATTATCTCTATCTTTTATTGGCAGTGGATCACACTCAAGTTCCTATGATTGCCATACAATTTATTTTAGCTACAGAGGAAAATAAGAATGCCTTACCAGGTGATTCATAATGTCCAAACCTGTGGGTTATGCCTCGTAACAAGGACAACAGCTACAATATAGGGAGCTGGCATTAAAATGTAATGTTTGGAAAGCATCACTCACTTTCAGAAGCAATGGCTTGACAAGAACAGCTTCTCCTCCCATTTAGCCTGGTGTAAGCTAGTAAGGTTTTTTAGGATGTGAACCTAAAACTTCCAAATCCTGTTTTTTGACTTTTGTTTATAAGGATGAATATCTGGTTTGGTAGACAGTTTAGATCAAGCTATGAAATATCCACTTGGATTGCAGCAATCCACTTCATGTATCAACTCTTCAAGCAATGTCACCTTTTACTGCAGCAGCATCCTTGTTTTCCCATTGCTCTTTATCTCCCGCTGCCATTTTGGGCTCTCACTAGACCAAAATCCAACTGCCCTTCACTGTAGCATGTTTTGAACCCTTCTAAACATGATGTGTTATGGAAATTTACTTCAGATAAAATAATTATCTGAAACCACAGCACAAACAGACCAACCAAATCCAGTCTCATTTAATTAATCATGGCATTTGGAGGTCTCCTGACTTAGTTTTTGTTCATGTATTAGAAAAAGGAAAACATCTTGATGCTTTCTCAAGTTCAAATGAAGTGGTTCCAATGCAGCAATGTGTCTAAATCTCTTAGCTGGAAAAAAAAACAACAGCAATTAAGGCAGAATTATCACAAAGGAAAAAAAGGGTGACTTGTATCTATTTTTTTTTCCTTTGCAAAAATTGCCAAATGTTTAATTTTTTTCCCTGTGATTTATGTTTAAGTCATGTGTCCCTCTAGTTCTATGTACAGTTAAGTTGCTCCATTTCTTAAAGATTATTGATTTTATTGGTTTTTGCTATTTTAATCTATTGCCATAACTAAGAGCATACTTAACAGTTATCAGAAACTACTAAAGTTTTGTTTTTCAGAAGGCTTGTTTTCGGAAGAAAAGTTTATTTAATTCTGAAAGCTTGTTTTGTTTTAATTTTTTTAGTTTAGACCCATTCTCTGTATTAAAAAACATGTTCTGCCTAGAGTTATTTTTGAGAAGACTGTAACATATGAACTCGGCAATATGGATGGAAGGATTGATGGTAGGAAAATGCAAATATAATACAGCTAGATAATTTTAATAAAAAGTTTCACACTCATTTTCTGTTTTAAAACCAGTCATCACACAGTCAAAGTCCTTTGGGATTTTTAGTTGAGTTTGTAAGCTCCTTTAATATAGAGATTAGCAGTTTCTTTTATATCTTTCATTCCATTTATTGGTTTGTAAACCTGAAGGCTGTGAATTTTATGAGAGAACATCCTTTAATTTTGTGTATGCCTATTTATATGTGGTGGTTGCCATGGCACAGATTTGGAATGAAACTTTTTAAATGCTGACTTGAATGAGTTTGAGAATTTTTATCATCATTTTTGTGATACAATTAATCAGAAGTCTGAAAAATTCCAGGTACTTCCTGAGTTTAGCTGACTGGATGTTCTAAAGGTCTAAAGTGTAAAACTGTGATGAAAAGGTCTAAACTTTACTACATATACTCTGCTCCAAAATGTCTGCAGGGCCCCACTTCAGACGCACAAACTGATTTGTGTGATGGAGTTTTGCTGGGAGTTCATGTCTCCCTCTGAGCTGCAAGCCATTGTCTGAGAACAGCTGCTTTAATTTCTAGCTATTCATTTTAGTGCCTTCTTTCCAATTGTTTTGTACAATGTCTCATTGTGAACAGAGTTTTATAGAACTTCTATCAAATGTCTGAGTGGATCAGGAATTGTTAAAAACCTTGCATCAGCTCCTTAGGACATTTCTTCCTCCTTTCCTAACAGCCCCTGCTGGAGGGTTCCAGCTTATTCAATGAGCACGATCACTGATGGCAGATTTTAAGATGTAGGTGGGCTAAAAGGTCCCTTGAAGATAAATTTTTAACTTGATTAAGGACCTTATAGGAAGTTTATGAAGAATGAAAGATCTCAACAGCCTGGATTTAGAAGTGATGCTGCAGAATCAGTTGCCAGGTCAGGTTTTTAAGCCCAAAGCCTCTGTGCTCAGGGGCGATGCCAAGTATGAGAACCTGAGGGCTGTCATTTGTGAATTAAAACTCGTAGGTACATTTATTAGTAAATCTCTTTTCTTTGCAAACCTTGGAGTTGAGGAGAAATCCCAGAGTATGTCTAAACTCTGGACTGCTCCCAGCTAGCAGTGAGTGCTGTCTTTGTTGTTTCTCCACCGAGGAAATGCCACTTTGTCTATGGAACCCCTTGATGCACTGGTCAGCCCAGTGATGTCATGTGTCGTGCTTAAGAATATCTTATGAGATAGATGGATTGACTCTATTTATCTGTCACTTGATTTGACTTGAAGACATTTTGAGGTAATGATGTGGCTAAATGGCAGGACATGTGGGACTGTGTACTGTCTGAATGTTAATGTCGCTTGAAAACCAGCTAGAAAATTTTTCAGGCTGTATTCTGCTATTAATATTAAGGAAGCAAAATTAAATGATGATACAATTGATATATGAATTAGAAATACCACAATTCTGAATGAAAACAAGTTTTTCTTGGGCAGGTCTGATTATCTTTCAACAAAGAAAATATTATCTAAACCCCCTTCTTGAGTCCTACTCTTGAAACTGTTCCCAGTTTGTCAGCTTTCTGAAGCTGAAACGCTGTTTGTAATTTGTTCTTCACTAACAGACCCGTATAGTTTTTGGGGTTTTTATTACTGAACCAATACTTTTAATATTTTCTGTATGTTCAGGAAAGACTTTGAAAATGTATTTGCACCCCCTTACTTTTTTTGGATGTCAACTCTTTTGACTTATTCGTATTGTGATTAGATGTTCTGAGTGGGTATAGCAGATGTGATAAGATCTGTAAAACATAGAATTTTTCACGAGACTTCACTGGTGAAAAAGCATTACTCTGAGAAGAAAGAAATTCGTGTAAATACTGGAGTCAGGGATTTTAATTTTTTTCCTATTATCCCATAGCTTTCTGTACCTTTTTTTTTTTGTTGTTGTTGTTGTTCTTTTATTGTTTGTTTGTTTGTTTTGGACTATAGGATACTTTGAACATTTTAAATAGGGAATAAAACTTTGCTAGCCAGACTGAGAAACTGTTTTCTGCATTTTAAAGGCAACCTCATACCATTGCAACCAAAGGTATGGAAAAAATGTAATAATTTCTGCTCCCTGTGCTGGCCTTAGAGCTGTGCAGAATAGATCCTGTACCCACGCTTGCAACTGGTTTGTGAAATTTGTGTCTTTTGGGGACCAGGGAAAACACTTTATCTCAAAAATCCAGATCTTAGCAGTGAGTAGTGGCATATCTGAAATAACCTCTCAATAACAGTGGAAGCTTTTAGAAAGGAAAAAACAGTGATATTTTGTGGTAACTCTTGAGTACATTCAGTTGCAGCAGATGTGCCATCTGTTAGTATGATACAGGAAAGCTGTACATTTGACTTCAATTGTAGACACTGTGTACAAAATTGTTTCATTTTTTTGCTTGGGCTTCCTGAAAATCATCTTTGTAGTACAGTGCAGAAAAGCAGAACTGAAATGACCAAATTGTTCAAAAATAGTTGAAATAATCCAAGTTTGTTTGAAACTAAGGTGCGAAGCCTGCTATGCCTGGCAACATTGTCTTGATAGCGATCACTTAAGAACTATTACGTATTCTTTTGTTGTTGTCTTGTTTTTTTTTTAAGCTGGACCTGTGATCTGCAGAATGCTAACATACCCTCCAACTCGAAGAGCCTTAATTGTGGGTTGTGGTCTGCAGATGTTTCAACAACTGTCAGGGATTAACACCGTCATGTATGTATTTCCTACTTGCTTCTCTTTATAAAGAATTAGATATAGGCAATTAGACCAGTAGCAGTTGCAGATGGTCTTCTGGACAAAATCTGAAATGTGAAAAATTGAGTGGGAGAGCCAGAACGCTGGTTGGAAATCCAGATATTGACTTATTTGGCACCGCAGAATATTGGTGCAAGTGTATGTTGGTATAAGAGCAAACATTTATAGAGACACAAGAATGCAAACCATGCATTATTCTCTGTCAGGGTTTATGGTCAAAGCTTTGGATGTCTAGACAGGAAAGTACATTTACAGCTTGAATTTGTAAGCAGATAGAGCAAAATGGGGTGAGGGTTATACTGACTATGTTAATGCGATGGAACATTCTTGTGAAGTGCTATAGGAGGTAAGATGCTGAGGGAAGAACCATTTCCTGTTATTACATGGTTCTGTTATGTGTATGAAGACAGTAAATGTGGAAGTGAAGGGTGTTGTGTTGGGTTTTCTGGTAAACTGTCAGCTTACAGGAGGAGTAGCTCTTGACAAGTGTGTGATGTCCAAGACCTTGTTTGACATGAAATTACTGTTGGGTACCCTACAAGAGTAACCATAATGAGTATGGTTGCCATGTTGTTTTAAGAGATAGTGTAAAATATGTCGCTGTAACATCTTATGGAGAGAACTGTGCCTAAGGGAGCATGTTCCTTAGGAAATTGTTAAAAGGAATAGCTGAAAGGATAAGGCTTTTAATGGTGGCAAGAGCTACCATATTAAATGTCAGAGTAAACATCTGCCATTTGTCATAATGGAGGAAAAAAAACCCCAAACTCAGTATTATCAAACTGCAAAGGAATAAAATCTCCAAAAAGTAAAGAGAGACTTCATAAAGTAGAGTTTGTAACGGAATGTGGGAAGCACTTGGATGCAAAACTGGTAAGTTGTGTGTGAAAACCAGAAGACAGGCGCAGAAAGAGCTTTGAGAAATTTTTCAGGCAACAAAGAAGAGACCTAGTAGTCTCCAGGCCCAGTAGGGATCAAAATGTTGTGAGAATACTAGCAGAAGATGAAAGTTTAGCGCCAAATCTCACAAAGAGTCTATTTGCATTTGTGTTAATTACAGAGGATATACGAAGCTTTTTGCACTGGAGCTTACTTAAGATGTCTCAGGTGATCTGTTTCAAACTCAAGTATTTGGGGAAGAACTTTGAGAGCAAGCTGATTAAAATGAAAAATAACAGGCCTGGAGTAATTTGAATACATAATCACTGAATTTGGAAATGTAGCATAATTTACATGAAGCTACAGCCCAGAAAGTTTTATTTCTAACTTTATCAACATTAATTAAGACTTCACAGTCAAGTGGGAAGATATGTGCTTATAAATATGAAAAATGAGAAGGTACTCGTAGAATATGAAATTACAAAGAAGAGCCAACATGATTGTCGTAGACAGATTATAGTTTTGTTGGATGTGAGTTCAGGGTCATGTTAAATTCCGTATGTCCCATATGCATTAACCATCTTAGTCCCTGACAGATGCTGCCGAAGTTTCTTTCTTGAAGAAATCGGATAGTCACAAAAGTAGGGGAGAAGTCCTCTCAGGTTAGTAATTACTTAAGATAGGGGAAAAAAAGGATGAGAGTAGAAGATGAGTTATCACCAGCCAAGAGTAGACTCCCACAGGGATCTATATGAAGATCTTTGCTTCTTTAATAAGTCTGTGAAAGGGGCTAAACAATGAAATAACAGCTTGTACTCATATACCATTCATGATATTAAGATCTCCCAGATCTGTGAACATGAACAGTTGTGGGAAGATAATATAAGATACTAAATTAGTGACATGGCAAATGCATTAACTATACAATATTATACAATAATGCTTGCAGGAGGAAACTGGCTAACTAACATGCATGGCAGTCTAAATTGTTACTACTCCAAAAGGAGGGCTTGAATTTGCATTGTCATTCTATACAAACATCATGACGACGTCCATGACCAATCTGAAATAGTACAAACAGTTGCATATGTCCTTTCTTTAATTAAGGATAAACCAGATTATGTATGAGAAAAGAGATACCTGTACAGGATGATTAGGACTCTGCAGCTTGGTAAAGAAATGAGGTCAGAAGAAATGCAAGAGGTATATAAAGCTGCTGATGTTATGGAGAGGATGGGGAGAGCATGATTATTCATCATTTCTTATGACACGGTTTTGATGACTCCTAGCTCTTACCCAGCAGTAGGTTTAAAATAAGCAATTTTTCATGCAACACATAATTACATATTGGAACTCATTGCCACAGGATGTTACAGATGCCAAATGTAGAAGTAAGTTTAGAAGTTAATTAGGGAAACTTACATAATAAACATTATTAAAATGTTATGAAATATGATGCTCATGCAACCTCTGGCCAAGGACAATCATTCTCACAATTTGGTTCTTTCTACTTTGGGATGCCTTTTTAGGCTAGAACAAAAAATTGACAGTTCACAAGGTTTATGGCACTAGTAGGTTGACTTTGTTTATTTTAAAATCTCAAACTTCTTTCTATGTAGGAGGCTTTACAAATAGTTTGGAATTGACTGAATTTGCTTGTGGATGTGTAGGAGGTCAGAATTACAACTACAAAACATAGCAGAATCTTAACTTTAAAATAATAAAATGCCTGTAATAAACACATGAAGGCACTGTTGTTGAAGGGCTGGATTGTAAACTGTTTGCAATATCCCCTGTTTTTCAATAATCCAGTATAACTAAATTTTTAGTTATCAGGTGTGCAAGGAAAACATTCTCCCGTGAAAGGACATTTTTCAAATACAAGTAAGCAGCTGTCTGATGATGGTTTGCTTACAAAGGCAATGGTGATTGCCTTCTAATGCTCTGATTAAATGGTACCTTGAGGAACTGTCAGGTATTAACTCGCTAAGCTCTGGTTTTCTCTTCATAGTGTTTAGTTGTGTCATTCTAGTATTGTGGGGTTGTGTGGACTTTTCTTCAGTAATTTTGCAAATGTGTTTTTAATGGTTGGTATTCACTGTACCTTTGGTGCTGCTGTAAATCCTTGTTTTTTTGTATACCTCTTTTTAGACCATAGAAGAATTGCTGATGACCCTGACTGGCTGTTGTTTGGCTTTCCATGGGAGAGAATTCAGCCTCTGGTTGCCCCCTTTCTCCTTGTGTATTTCCATGAGACTCTGCTATACTGTGACCATTTAACGTAGCAGCATCCATCACGGGCTCTGACTTATTCTAATGGTCTGGCTTGAGACTTTTCTGTTATAAAGAGATTTTGTTAAATCTGGTATTTTACTGTAAGGCCATCAGAGTGAGTTTGTATGTGTCTGAAAAACTCACTTAAACCCCCATAATCAAATCACAGAGGGAAATGAAAATATAAAGAAGAACACAATTGTAGAATGATTTAATACTTCCCCTATTTGTATATGCTTTACTGAGTAACTCTTCAATTTGAGAAAAGAAAAACTTGAATGAAAAAGCATGGGTATTAGAGGAATTTTGCAGGAGTCTAAAAATAGTCGCTGAGTGTACCCAGCAGTAGAAGAGACCCTAAAAAGCAAAAAAGGATCTATAAGAAACACATGGAGACAGCAACAAAAATCTAGAGCTTCCATGGTTAAGTGTTGAGAAATGTGTCATGAATTTTCTGCTTAAAAATTGGGCATCAGTAGTGAAGCCAATGAGAGCAATGAAGTTCATGTATAGCTGAATTTTTCCTGAGGATAGGGAGAGAAAAACCAGAAGAATTTCTGTAAGAATTGTTGAGGACTGTGCTCAGTCCTTCTCATTTTACAATAAACTGATGTAGTTTACAGAAATAGCACAGAAATAGTTTCATATCATATTTGAATCAGTCATGTACATGCATAACATCCAGCCATGAAGAACCAGAAATTCTCCTCACGAACACGATGTTACTGAACTGGTGAGAACAGTATGTGGAGCAACCTCTGCATTGAGGAGGTGGATCTAAAAGAGAAGCAAAATGTAAAAATAGGCTAAGGAGATTGTGACTCTCATAAGAACAAATTCTAGCATGATAAATTTAGTCAGTAAAAGAATAAAGCTCAGTGACCTATTGCTTTGATTCCTTTTTTTATTCCCCTAAGAACAAGGGTTCACTGCTGTTTGATAGAGTGCCTGATGTAGAAAAAAATGTTTCCTTTTTGTCATGGCTCTTGCCAGCTCAACTGACCTGTAAAAGATAAAGTCATGCAATTTTACACGAGCATCTCTCATGCTGGTGTAAGCATGTCTGAAATGGTTTAACTTTTCAATTTCTCACCATTCTAGCATTTTCTCATCTTGACAGTGGAAGCTCATTGTTTCAAGCCTGAAGTCCCAAATCTGGCTGGCAGGGGACTGAGAAAGGCCCTGGGGAGGAAGTGATATTCCAGGGGAGCAGTTACTACAGTTTAGCTTTATAATAGTAACATATCCAAGAATTTTGTTAGAATAGTGGTGTTCAGATATTTTCAAGCCCACAGTGGCCCATAGTTAAAATCTGGGGGAAGGGGACCATTATAAGGTAAAACTTGAAACTATTTTTTCCCATCAGTTTCTTACTTAAGAAAAAAAAATAAAGTAAGGAAAAAATCCATTTTGGGGAAAGAAGAGGACTTGAAGGATTTTATTATTTCAGATTGTTTGGTGAAAACTATCAATAGAGTACATGCATGTTTCATCTATATGCCCATATTTGTGCAGGACTAGGACTTGTGAAAACATATCTGATACTGTGCAGCCTCATTGCAGTAAAAAGAACCCCAAACTATGGAGAAGAAAACTTTTGGGAAAAATGCTAAGTTATCTTGAATACTGGGCAGTAATTCAGCCATAATTGGAGTGAGTTCAGTATTGTCTCATCAGAACTGTATGTAGCTAGTGTGGCCTATGCTGGAGTTTCTGCTGCTCTTTTAGAGGCTTGTTGTCTGTTCCCACAGACTGCTTGTGCCTGCAAGACTATAAATCTGAGATAAAATTGAAGAGACAGCTGTATCATCTTGATTATTCTTACTCTCACAAAACTTGAAGTGGACTTGATGGAAGCCAAACGAAATACTTTGTTCTGCAGTTGAAACACTAAGCTTGATGTGATGCTAATTTAGTAATTGGCCATTATCTTTTCACATTGTGTTAGAAAAGCTTTCTGCAACAGAGAAGTGGTATAATGTGTCAACAGGGAGAGCTTATGGCCTTCAGTGTTTTTGTTAAGCAGTTTGCTGGTGTATATGATCTGTTATTCCTATTTAATAAAATGTGAGGGTTTTTTTATTTCCAATATATCCTTGCATCTCCTGAAAGTTTAGTGAATCCGCATATAAAATGTACTGGTGTTTGGATTTGGTCCGCAGATGCTTTTGAGTTCTGTCTTGCTTTTTTAATTTGTGCAAGCAAACAAAGGAGAAAAAAAAAAGAGATTATAAAAAGAAGCATCTTTTTTCAGCTGGCAAGGAATAGGGGTGCAAGGAAGCACTATATGGAGAAGAAAAAAATCTTAGAATAATGAGAGAGGGAAAACAGCTGGGTAAAAAAATATAAATACAAAAGAGGACAAGAAGAGGTTATGTAACAAGTGGGAATTGAAGGTTTGAAGATAAGTTAAGAATACAAAACCAATTAACATGAAAAGTGAACAAATATCTTATTGAATGTAAATGAGAGAATGAAAGAGAACAGGAGTGGGACTGGAAAGAAGCCAGGATACTCTGGGAGTTTGAGAGTCTAGAGAGGAGCCTAATGGAAGCAAAGCACGTTTCCTGACAGGTTTAATCACCAGGTCTATTGTGCAGCAATTGCAGAGCTGAAATCCGTGAGGAGCAGAGGGCAGAGTGCACCTCGCTGTAGCCTTAGGACCGAGCAGAGCTTGGGGCTTCTGCTCAGCATGGATGTGTGACTGAATCCCCAGAGGAGTGGGGAAGGTCAAGACTGAGAAACCTGCCTTTAAATTCCAGTTTTAAAAAATTTAAATAGTGAATAGGTAACAGGACAGTGACTGCAAACACACCATCAATTTTTCTGTTGAAGATCACTGAATAAATAACTTCTTTTGTGAATTACAGCACAAGTAGTAGCAATCTTGTCTACTCTTTCATCTTCAGCAGTCATGGAGTTTTATAATTAATGACTGAATGTATTTACAAGTTATGACAGACTTGTACTGAACAAGCTGGTCATTGAAATGGGGCTTGCTAGAACATCGGCTGTTGTTTTGGATATTGGAAAATAGTTGTTGAGGTCTGTAAACAGAAGTAATGGTGGTTTATATTTGTCTTGCAGTTTGTAGTCAAGCATTGATTTTTAAGGTTGTAGAGGTTTCTATTGTGTTCCCTGGCTCTGCATGTTAAAACAAAATCCAGAAAGTAGCATAAAAAACAAACAAGCAAAGCCCCAACAACAAAACAAAGCCCCAAGCTGACACAGTGCTAAAATGTCATCCAAGTTGCACAGCAGTTACTGAAGAATAATATATCCTTTATTGTAGACGACTTAGATTCACATTAGGCCAAGCAGAATGCCATGTGGCATTTATTTTTGGATGGCCAGTAACTTGTCACCTGAATTGTTCTTGAGTACTCTCAGACCCAACTGTGCTTTAAGTCTGACTGAAGGAGGAACAATTACATTAAAGTTTTTTTCTAGATACAAATTTTGTAATGTTGTTAGGATAATAGAGAAAATTTGGTAATTGGCAAGTCTAATTTTTTCTGATGATTCTGTAACATCAAGGCTGCTGCCTGCTCAGGTTTTCATCCTTCAATATTTTTTTGTGAGTAAACTGTCCACTTTGTATCTTTCTTTTAAATTATGCATTTTCCCCTTAGTCTTTAGGAGACATTTAATAAAACTAAAAGTAACGCTATGTTGCATGTCCACTTACTTTTCAGATAATAATCCATTAGGGTTTTTTATTAGGTTTTCATAAATGCTTCCTAACATCTCTTGGAGAAGTGACCCTTTCGTTTTGCCATATTATCCTTCCTTTATATTGTAAGATGTTTTAGGTAGTACTGTGTGCAAACTCATCGTGTAAAAAAAACTTCACTGTTCTGTTTTCACGGTTGAGCTTGTTTCTTTTTAAGTAGAGTGCATTAAACAGAAAATATATTAAGAAAATCCAAACTTGAAACTATTCACTTAAGTTTGGAAAATTATCACGCAGCCTCTAGAGAGAAGTGGTGGCTTTGGAACCGTGGCGAAGAACAAACTCTGATTTGGAGGTGAAAGTTTTGCTTGAAGTACAGCGCCATAGGCTGGGCAGAAGCAGTTCATGTGTCAGCAGCTGAGATGCAGGTGGGGTAGATAACACAAATGCTAAACTTCTTCTCATGAAATGCTGTCAGCAGGAACCCTTGGCAGTATTTACAACACCTGGGAAATGGCCAGAGTCTATCCTTTCCATTCCCTCTTTGTGTGCCTTCAGCTCCCCCTCAGTGCAGGTCAGGCAGGAGCCTGACTGTGGTTTCCCTGGACCCTGCTCTGGTGGTGTGTCCTCTCAGTTATTTGTAAATGCTGATGTGGGAGTAGAACACTACCTGGTAAGGGGAGCATGCCTTAGTAAATCTGCCAGGAAGTGGCTGAAACATAAATGCGTTGATGACAGGATGCCAGGAGCTGTATCCATTAATTAAACCAAACAAGCATACAAAACATTAGCTGGTTAAGGAAAACCGCAGCACCTCTTAGAAATAAACTCAACCAAACCAAACTCTTTGTTCCACAGGGAGGATGCAGGGTGCTGGTGGTAGGGACTTGGTATGCAGAGTCACAGAGAGGGATGGGAAGAGGAAATAGCAGGTCATGCTGCTGGACATCTTATATGGCTCTGCACCTGTGCAAGAACTGAGGACTATGAGCCTTTGCCTTCATTTTGGTTTTGTACTTAGCCAACAAACTGCAGGACTGAGTGATCCAGATGGATGTGTCTTGTAGTGTCTTGTACGTGAGCCACAGTTCAGTAATCTTGAACATTTTTAAAGCAGTTCCGATATTGCTGAAGTTTGTGTGTCATTTGCTGCATTTTAAGGATACCTCCCATGCTTTAGAAATTTTGTATAAAGAGTGGCATATTTTTCAAAAGTATTCTTGTGTGTAGTTGTTGGATGGCTTACAAAACCATGAACAACTTTACTGGTTTAGCTCCAAAGGCTGTAAAATACCAGTTGAAATAACTGTGAGACGGTGTTTAGGATACAAGTAAGAGACTAATCTGTATTAAAAACAAATCACCTGTGTGTCAGCATTGCTAGCACTAAATCCACACTAAGCTAAATTTCCACTTAAAATAAAAGAGAAAGATAAGCTTTCTGCTGTGCTGACCTTGTGTGATAGCCAGTTTAAAAGTTAATTTTTCTGAGTCGGTTTAAAAATATAGATTTGTAATTCACTGTAAAACAAACAAACAAAAACCCGCAACTTGGGTTATTTGGGCAATGCCACACATCAATCTTCAAGATTCCCTCTCTGCTTGAAGCTTCTCTCTTCTAATACCAGTTCTCTGTGCGTTTCATGTTTTTATTCCTTTTGAAATAGAAAAGGAAAATCACAGCTTTAGGCCACTCTAAAAAAAAAAAAGACACAAAACAAACCAGTGACTCATGATGAAGTTGTTAACTAGATTAAAGCTGTAAAATGTACATCGTATTGAAGCTGCTTGTTTTGTCAGTCTGACTAGACAGAGTTTTTGGAAGTTGCCTTTTACAGATACACCCTTGTCCTAACTATTGAAGATCAAAGGATAGATATAAAAGTTTGGAAGCCTTGAGTATCAGGAGATCAGGGAAGTATTTCAAGATGTTATATAATGGGACTAATGGCATGAAATGAAATGAAATAAAATCTAGAACGATTATCAGAACATAGATTAATGCTTAGAGATATTAGATTGAGTGTCTCAAGGGAAGTAGGAAACACTCATAATTTCTAATTGCTTAAACTGTTGCAACAACAGAGAAAATATTAGAAATAGCATATTGTAGGGTTTTTTGTGTTGTAATTAAGAGGTGTACAATAGAAGATTCTTGTAATTTTAAAAGTAAAGGCTAATTTCCTTTAAATTAAAATTTTATATCCCACCTTTTCTGATGATTCTCATAATCCATCCATTTATTGTTTAAAAACCAGAATACAACCAAACACCATCTCCACCTAAAACCTAGG
Organism: Grallaria varia; assembly: GCA_013396735.1. Taxonomy (NCBI): domain Eukaryota; kingdom Metazoa; phylum Chordata; class Aves; order Passeriformes; family Formicariidae; genus Grallaria; species Grallaria varia. The sequence goes on from VWZG01001518.1 coordinate 87,176, forward strand.
CAAATTTAAAAAGTCACAGACTGCCTGACACATTAAATAATACTGAGGTGAAAGTTTATTTGCATTATGATTTTCCTCAGGTTTAAAAATAAATAACAGAAAGCCCTTCTGAAATTGTAGAGAGGGCAGATTCAGGGTGCTGATGTGAGGTATTGTAATGGGCTCTTAACTCTCATCCTGTTTCAAAGCACTGGGGTTTTTTCCATTTCATAAATCTTTAAATATTAGCATTTTCCTTATTTGTCTGTTGCTGAACAGCTGTTTGTTCTGGGGCTTTTGTGGGGCTTTTTTTTGGTGGGTTTTTTTCCCCTCAAACTTTGACATTTAACTCGTTGAGTTGAAGAATGACCACATGAACTATTTTTTTAATTTATGGTCTTCTTTTGAGTTCTGTCTTGGGTTATTAGCTAAAACAATATATACAGAAGGATGGAATAGCTTGAGTAAAAGTTAACCTCATGGTGTGACAGCTGGAAATGATTTGCCACAGTCTGGACCCATCTACTTTAGGTCTGCCGATGGTTTGGTTAGTTATTTTTAAAATGTTGTAGCTGTATTAGAAAGGATTTTTCTGTGTATTAGCTGACACTTCAGTTTAAAAAAAAACCAACTTAAAAACCCCAAGAAAACCCAAAGTCAAATGTCTTTATTAAATTGACAGTTTTCAGTGCAATGCTTTCACAGAAGTAGATTCCTTTTAAGTTTTGTGTTGAATGTTACTGACACAAAGGCATATAATAACTTCATTTGGTAATTAATGTTTGTTTTTATAACGTGGTCAAAAAACACATGTAATAAGAACTGTATAAGCATTGACATACTAAATTATTTTAAAAGAAATCCTGCTATTTGTCTTCTCATTTGGAACATAGTTTATTTTCAATGAAGTCTGATCAGGGGGGACTATGTGCACAAGTGAACAATCTTACCCCCAGTTTTTCATACAGATTAATGTCCTCTTCAGTGGAAAACCAGCCAGAAGGTTGGACATTTGTGCAAAAACATTGAAAAACAACTAACAGTCTGCTGATTGTACTTTTTGTTTTACCTTAATGTGGTTTTCTTAAGTGGTAAAATCTGCTCCTATAGTTCTTCGGACTGTGAAAGCATATTTAAAGAACTATCACTTTGAAGGTAGCGTAAAAACATTTTATTTTAAAAAGGAATTTATTTGAACCGGTACTTTCTAACATTTCTTTTGACATTATTGAAGGATTTGTATGTTTAATAGAAATTTTTCCCAATTTTTGTGCTTTTGATTTCTACTCTCCCTTTTGCCTGTTGTGAAATCATAACACTATTTGATTTCTATCTGTTGCCTTGGTAATACTTTTCAGGTCACTAATCCAGTGTTAATTGCACTGCAGAGCCATGCAGGAAGAATTGTGTGAAAACGTCTTTGCCTTAGATGTTGTATGTGTGCAGTGTAGCTGTTAGGTCAGTCAAATGCATCTCGTTCACTTTGTTCGTATGTAAAGCCAAGCAGTGGAATGAAGTCAGAGCAGTGATGCTCTTTGTAAATCATTCATGAATGACTGCTGGAGGAAGTTCCCTAAATAGCAATGCTGGTGGGTTTGTTTGTTTACTTGTCTAGACAGCTCCTGGAGCACAGTTCGGTCTCAACAGTTTTTCTTGTGTGATACATTTCTAATAATCTTGTAAAAATTCCTTTTTTATGCAACTGTTAATGTTTAATATGCATCATTCTGTTGAACTGTAAAATGTTTTTATCTCTATCATTTAATTTTGAGACCTATCAGGAAATCAGATACTCATCAATGACCAATTTAATTTTTTCTTCTATAAGGTATAGGAGAATAGTAAGGGGAGAGAGGTTTGTTTGTGTCGTAGTTTTGCTCTCCTGTGAAAACCTAAGGGCACTTACTATTCAAATATTGAGTTATATTCATAGCAATAAGGAAGTGTCGTCTTAGATGAAAAACAAAGGATATAGAAATGTGATACAATTCAAAGCTCACAATGTAACCAGTCTTGAAAAGGCACAAAATTAATGTGTAAAAGGTCACCTGCCTAGGTGCTGCCTGATAAAGCAACAGGAGCAACCTCAGTGAATTATATTACTGATCCCATTCAAACACAGAGTAAGAGATATGATGCCCTTTAGATCTGTTTACTCACCTTTACTTTAAGGGCAGAGGGACTGGTTCTGTAAATTGGATTCTTTGGAGTCTGTCAATAAGAGTTAAGCTGCCACAGGCTAGTCAATGTGCCTTGTACCACAGAGGTGGAGAGACCCAAAAAAAGGGGAGAGAAGTTATGTGCAGTGCAAAGATGTGCCATAAAAGAAAATAGTCCAGAAATGGATTGTGAATAAAACATGGTGGTATCTAAAGGCTAATCCAGACTTTGTTAATGTGAGCAGTCTTCAAAACAGAGGTTTCTGTGGTCAAAATAGGCCATATGGAGGGTATGGTAATAGAGTACAGTCACCAAATCGAAAGAAAATAAAAAATCACCCTTAAGACTCTTAATTCCTCACTGTGGTGAGAAAAATTACTGTCTGTATGGGTGATTAGGAAGGAGAATCCAGTGTGGGAGTGGGATATCAGGATGGGGAAACTAAACAACTCTTGGCTTCGCATTTTTGGAGGAACTGGCTCTTTCTTGGAGTGTCTTTCAGAGATCTATCAGAGTTGGAGGAGTGTAAATTGAGTCTAAGCTCCTGCAGGTGAGAGGGGTCTCACATGTGACTGCTTAAAATTATTGGGGATTTGTTCCCCAGAGTGCTAACAAGTCTGTGGGAGGTAAAAGTACTTCAGAGAGTGATTTTGGAACTTTTTCATAAAGAGTAAAATCCTTTTGTCATATTTAAATTCCTTTTAATAGTCACTTGCATACTGCGCTCACCCGAAACATGTTTTACAGACATCTTGGAAATAGAAAAAAAAAAGTGAGTCTGCATTTTTATCAGCAGAATTTCATGTGTTTCACAATTAGAACAGAGAAATACTGGGCTGCTGATTAAAACTTCTGCTTGTTGAAGGCCCCTTCTCACCTAAACTTGAATTTTTGGTCAGAGTTATGAATGGAAGAGGCTTTTTTTAGAAGAAAGAGGGAGAACTCAATTAGAAGCCAGAGCAGGAAAACAAAAGCACAACGAAAGTAATCAGTTAAGACAATTTGGGCTTTCTTACTCTATTCTGCTCCCTGTTCTGACTTCCTCAGATATATTTTTCTATGGTATGTTTGTAGACTGGGAAAGGAGAAGAGAAAATGAGCAGTTAAGCTTTATAAGATAGCAACTTAATGTTTTTAACTTCAGGCTTTTAAATCATGGATTTAGTACCCAAATACTGAAATTGATTCTTGAAAACGATTAGAAGTTGACAAAAGCTAAAGCCTTCTGTGTACTGACGAAATACTTATTGCCCTTGTATGTTGGTGAGAGAGGGAAGTGGGTGGAAGTACTGAAAAATCTACTGAAAGACATGTTTGGTGCTGTAAGGAATGTGTTGGCATGTGAGGAACCAGGTAAGATCTCAGTTAAACTTGGACTGATGCAGCAGGGATATTAGACAATGCTAGGGAGGGAAATTTAGAAAAGGAGGTGTAGGAAGAAAGAAGAAAATCACATTAGCTGGGGTGGACAATGCTTTAAAATGTTCTGTAAAGCTACTGTTGGAAAAAGAAATTAATTCCATGGGTAGAAGCTTGGCTGCCTTGCCCTTCCTCTCAGCAGAATGTAAGAGCCATGTCTAGGGTTTTGCCTTTTGAAAACTGAACAAGTAGGTCTTGGTTGTCTGTAACACTTGAGTCCTCATTTCTGCTGTGTCTTGTTAGGATATGCTGAAGCAAATAGTTATGTAAAAGAAAATATGATATATGAATTTTTTTCTTTTGCAGGTTGCTCTAAAAATTGTGTTTGTTCTGTTGACCTTGTAGAAAAAGAAAATGTTTTTTGTTTTTCTGAAGGAAGGTTATTCCTGAAACTTTCTCAGCTGAGGGGCAAATTAATCCTGTAGGTTCCTGCATAGAACATGTTATCTTGCTTCCAGTCCTTCTTACGAGGACTTTCAGATACTGTACTATATGCTTGCAAGAAGCTCTAAGCACATTTTCTAACGTAGGCAAGCAATTTACTGCTCTTAAGTGACGTTTTAGCTTCCTGTGGTGTGTCTGTAGTGTGCATATTACAATAGTATTCACCCAGTGATATGATTTCATACTTCTGAGCTTCTCTGACTCAGACAGGAGACTCATTTGGGGTATTAGCTTGGAAAAAATTGTAGCTGTAAAGCTCTTCATCTTCCTGAGTCTTTTAGTGTTCAGAGGGGTATGTGAAGGGTCATGCAGAGTGGCTCGAGCTGTATGACTGTCATTGACCTGGGCAGCTCCAAAGTTTCTCTTTCATCTTCTCTTGCAGTATCAAAGCTGCTCTTTTCAGTAAATCACCTTTTGGCTTTTGCTTGCAACATAAACTTGCAGTGACTCCGTGCTTGCTGCACAGTAAACTGTGATATACAGAAGCACTGAAGTATTTTTGCCATACATATTTTAACATTTTTTATTGTTATAATCGTGTCTTACGCTCTGTGCATTAGCTTATTACTCTAAATATAGTTATGAAGAGGTTATAAGCAACTATTGTTTATGATGTCTTTCTAAACTAGATGGTCTCTATGGAGAACCCGTTTGGGGATTTATTCTGGTTTCATAAAAGTCATTTGGCTTTTCTAACAGCAAAATTGTCTGTCTGGAATGAATTAGCTGCCATTCAAGGACTAATCTCTTCCTTCATGGCAGAAATTTCTTCCTCTGTGGTACTGCTCCTCAGGCTGGCTGCTGCAGTCACTGTCACAGGCACTCCCCAGAGGTTTCAGACCAGAATCACATCTGCTGCTCTGAGTCACAACTTCATCCTATCTGGTGGGGTTTCAGCGTTCATTAAACTAATTAATGATTAAGTACAGCAATATGACATGGCTTGGCTGTTTTGTTGTGTCAGTTAACTTTCTCATAAATTCAAGATAGTGGCTGTTTCCCATGTCCAAATGAATGTTTGGTTATATACAAGATTTTAAGCAAGCAGCATTTTCATGTTGGCGCTAAAGTCAGAAGAAGTGCGCTGCTCCCTGGTATTGCTCGAGCTGCACAGAGATAGCTAAACTCAGATAGATGTGGAAGGGAAAGGCCAGACAGAAACTGCTCTGTAAGGAGGATCTTCACCTATGTGAAATCAAAGGTATTATAAGGAGAGAGGAGCAGATAGGGGAGAATGGGAGCAAAATATAATGCTAAAATTTACTTGCTTTTCTTAGTAAAGCAGAATAACACAGCACTGGATCTGCTGCTGCTTCTTCATTGTGGCCTTGTGTTTTTCCTGTGTAACAGACTCCCTCTCTAAGCTTAGGTGTCCATATGGTTTTTCCAGGTTTTTGAGAGAAGGTGCTGAAATAGTCACTTTGTAATTCTTCTCAGGATAACAATGCCTAATTGTATTGTGTGCAGAAGTAACTATTTTTTATATGCATTATGAATCTTAACAGCTGATAACTGATGTGGGTTGGGGGGATTGAGCACACCCTCAGTAAATTCTCATGACACCAACTGGGTGTCCATGTTGATCTGCTGGAGAGTAGGAAGGCTCTGCAGAGGGATCTGACAGGCCGGATTGATGGGCTGAGGACAACAGTATGTAGTTACACAAGACCAAGTGCCGGGTCCTGCACTTGGGCCACAGCACCCCTGTGCAGTGCTAAGGGCTGGGGGAAGAGTGGCTGGAAAGAAACCCAGCTGAAAAGCACCTGGGGATGCTGGTTGACAGCCAGCTGAATATCAGCCAGCAGTGTGCCCTGGTGGGCAAGAAGGCTGATGGCATCGTGGCCTTTATTGAGAATAGCATGTCCAGTAGGACTGGGGAAGTGATTGTCCCCCTGTATCAGCACTGGTGAGACCACAGCTTGAGTCCTGTGTCCAGTTCTGGGCCCCTCAGTACAAGAAAGACATTGAGGTGCTGGAGAGTGTCCAGAGAAGGGCAATGAAGCTGGTGAGGGGGCTAGAGGGTAAGTTCTGTGAGGAGCAGCTGAGGGAGCTGGGGTTGTTTAGCCTGGAGAAAAGCAGAGTCGGGGTGACCTCATCACTCCCTACAACTGCCTGAAAGGAGGTTGTAGCCAGGTGAGGGTCCATCCCTTCTCCCAGGCAGCTGGTGATAGGACAAGAGGACATAGCCTCAACCTGTGCCCAGGGAGGTTCAGGCTGCACATCAGGAGAAATTTTTTGACTGAATGGCTTGTCAGGCATTAGAATGGACTGATCATGGAGGTGGTAAACTCACCATCCCTGGAAGTGTTCAGGAATCAACTGGACATGGCACTTCAGTGCTACGGTCTAGTTGACAAGGTGGTGTTCAGTCAAAGGTTGGACTTGATGGTCTCAGAGGGCTTTTCCAACCTAAATGAGTCTGTGATTCTGTAAATGTTAAAATTGTGTTAGTTCATAAATATCCACAATTTCATGCATCAAGTATGTAAAGTCTGTAGGCTTTTCTCCTCTCTGGGTAGTTTTAGAGATTTAGGGAAAGGATGGTGTATTTTAGGATGAAGATAAACAAGAACTACATGAAGTCTTTCTAGATAGTGAAAAGTTGAAGACAACAGTTTTAAAGTGAGCTCTTGTTCAAGTATGTAGAAATAGATTGAATTCACTTTGTTTTAATTCTGAAATATGTGTTAGAAACATAAACATGTAAAAGATTCCTATCTTAGATATTATTGATATTGATAAAGGTGTTTTGTGTATTTGCCTGCCTGCAGTGTTTGCAAATAAAATTTGTGTTAGATACAGTGAACAGTAATCTCAGTGACCACTATACGTCTTAGCCAAATTGAATCTGTTGATGGTAGTGTGGCATGATCTTCACTGAAGAAATTAGGAAGATCACACTGATGACTGATGTGAAGGGCATAGGTTTACTAGCTTTTGGAGAAGACTGAACAGTGTGTGACCAGGTGGTGAGAAGGCATTAGAGCAAGTTCTTATCTGTCCATCACTGTTTGACCGTTTTGACACTGCAGTCTTCTAAACCCATGTGTTCTGTATTGAAGTCTGACTTGACTGGGAGAACATGACCATTACTTCAGGAGATGCCACCTTTCCTGTGGGATCAGATTTCCCCAGTAGTGTTAAGGAAGGCTTGGTTTCTAATCCTCTGGCTGGGTATCAGCTACCAAAGGGTAATGTATCAAATAATAGTAACCTTTATTACTTGCCCAACAAAGTAAGCTAATTTTTCTGTGAATTGCGCACTAATTCATTTGCTGTTCTTGTGACACAGCTATAGAGGAAATTTTCTTTCATGACATCTCTGCACGTATCTGTGAAGAGCAGCGAAGGGAGGCATACTGTAATGCTGCAGGGGACAGTTATTTGCTATGTACATACTAATATTCAATATATTTTGAATGCTGTGAAATTTTTGAACTTTCCAATCTACATGGGTCTGCCAGATAAGTATTCTTTAATGTCTTTTTTTCACTGTATTTTTCATAGATGTTGTCTGTGATTTTTTTCTATGTCTTCCCATGTGACAGCATGACTAGCAAAAGCCAACATTCTGCCAAAGTTCCTTGTTCAGGAACTGTCTTTGTATCATACACTTTTGCCTCTTCTCAAAAGGCTGTAAGTTCTGATTTTCTCTAGTCTCCTGTTATGTGGCACTCTTTATGCCTATAATAAATGTTGAGAACTCCCAGCTCAACAGTTATTTCCATCAAATGCAGACTCTTACGTCACTCAGATTTCTGAGTGCCAGCCTGAGATAAGGACTTGAATGAAAAGGCAGCTGGCTTAAGGTTTGTGTCTAAAGAAAATATCACTGTGTCTGGTAAGGGGTAGCAGCAGACTAAAGCAAGACCAGCATGTAATCCTTAACCTTCAGGGGCTGCCCAAATCTCCAGCAGTCAAGGATAGAGCACGTATTCTTTTGGCTTCTCTCAGAAGTATTCCTGGTAAAAATTGTTGTGAGATGGTGAGAGGTGGTGCTTGCTTCTTTCCAGTGTGATGATGCCATGAGGATCCAAGCTTTCAGCACTCTGAACTCAGCTGCTCCAGTGTATTTTGATTAAGAGCAATATGTTGAGCTTCAGCTTGTTCAACGCACAGGTCTCTGCCAGCCAGATGTGTCCCTGTGGGCAGAACAGCTCACTGGCCTAGGTGTAAAGACCTTAACTTTTTTTTCTGTTGGTACTTTCTTTGTTCCTTGTTAAAGGGTAGTTGGCAGGTAGATACACTGTGCAGTTGACCCCTCAGGAAAATTGACGATTCCTTTCTCTGCAGTACCAGTCTTGTATTTTCCCAGTCCAGGCATCTCACCTGTGTTATCTACTGTAAGCTATTGACCTTTAATTTCCTTTTTCCTTTCTTCCTGAACGTGGTTCTTAAAAAAAGGGCAACCTTCTCAAAGCAGAATCTTCATGAACAGTAGAGGTTCATGGTGTCCGTGTACTGACATGGTCGCAAGTCAGGGATTCGTGGTGCTTCCTCATTATCTCATCTCTCCCCATCTCTCAGCATCCATTTGGTTTTTTGGCTTGTATTTATATTGCAAGCTTTTTGGGAGAGGTCATTTAATTGTCCTGTATTTGAACAGTACTTTGCACACTGAGTCCTTCCTGGTGCTGGAGACAGATATTTCAGTAGTGCAGTCAGCCTTTAGGAATGAGGCTGTGTGATGTTTTGCTTCCAACAGTGTCATTTTACAGACAGTTCTCTTCTAAGTAATTGTTTTTATCCCAGTGTGGAATCTAATGACCTGATTTCTCCCTCCCTCCCCCTAATGCCCACCTATGGAAGCCTTACCCAGGCTTCTCTTCCAGAAGGAAGGTCATAGTCTTGCACTGTCAAATGTCACAGACAGCAGCTCCTGCACTGGCCGTAAGTGTCTCATTTCTCTAACAAAGGTAGTCTTTCCATTTAAAAGGAAAAAACCCAAACGCATGGATAATCCTTTCTGTCTATCACAGTGAGAGAAAGGAGCTTTACTAATGATATATGACAACATTTTTTCATAAATGAAGATGAGGTTTTTAATTCTTTATGAGAAATAGTTAGGTGTCATTCTTTTTTTGCCAGAGCAAGTACAGTCTGGCAGTTGCAATGTCAGTGTTGTTGTTTGAGGGTACAATAATTATCAGAACTTATCTTAACTTTCTAACCCCAGAATGTTTGTATTTTATATTGCAGCATGCTGTATTTTACAGTGAAATATTTGTCCTCTGCAAAGAGTGCCAGGCTCTCCCCTGGTCAGGAGCCGTGGGTCTGCTGAAGCCCCAGTGGTCATGGAGATGACAATAACAGGACCAAGTTTTGCATGCTGTAGAGGGGTGTGGAGAGTCCAAGGCTGAGGCTTGAGGTCAGACTGAGAGGAAAAGGTAAAAATTTAAGCAAAAGAATGCACATGTAGTATGTCTACTGTAGAACTAGAAAATAAAATAGCAACTTAGCTTTAAGAGGTAACTGTTGCAGAAGTTTAATTTCAAGGTGTTAACTTCTCTGCACATCAAATTATAGAAATAAAATATGTTGTTGCAGGTATGTAATTTTGTTAGAAACAAGTTAGGAGGAGCACTGAATCTGCATGTGTCTAGGGAGCCTTGCTGCTGCCTATGCACATATAGTTCTTCTCTTGACAGGGATCCCCAAAGAAGCTTCAGTTCGAGAAAATCAGTGTCTGTCACTTGGACACAGTTTACCTGGGTTGATCCTGGATATTTTTTCCTGATGCATTAAATAGTTCCTAGGATGAAATTAAGCTCAAATAAAAAGCCAAGAAGAGTGAAGAAAAAGGCAGCAGTCAGGAGGGAAAACCAGGCAGAAACACAGGCAAGGATTCAAATAAATAGTGGAGTTTTAGAAGGATGGTGAATCTGTTAGCTTCTATTATATAAGTATGGGAAATATTCAGAACAAATAGGACTGTATTTTACTAAATGTTTCTTTATCTCAGATAGTAATAGACCATTGAATTTTTGTGGGATTGTTTTGTATCCTACATTTTTTAGCTTTTTTATTGTCAGCCAGTCACTCTTTGACTAACCTTGTGTTTGACTAATCCATTGCCATCCATCTGATTGTACATGCTAAAATCTTGAGAACCCTTCCAAATCACAAAAGGTGGGCTATGACAAAAAACAGCATTCAAATTGAATGACTGGGAATACAGAGATAACAAAAAGATCCAGATTTCCTACATGCAGAAATGCTTTTGCTTGGAGTGGGAACAAGCAGAACAAAGGCAGCATGCTACTAGTCATTCACAGTCACCTGCTGACAAATTTAGCTCTGTCTGACCTTAAAAAAAAGAGGAAAAAACTAGATGAGAAGCTAAATTGCCTTATGCTAGTCCATAAAATAAGTCTGTTAGCTCTTAAATAAAGAAATATTACATTAAATATATGTACATGCATAATAAATAGTTTCTTAAGTAGTTTACTCGAAACATTTTAGGCCATACCTGAGGAAGTTAATAGGGCCAGAACAATCAGTGCAAAATGTGGGAACGCTCTCCCAGCATTTATGTGGATTACCTTCTGTGAGAATTTTGCCCTCAAAAGGAGGAAAAGAAAAGCCTGTTTGTGAACAGTTTTGCTTGAGGAGATTTTTACTCTTCCCTGGCCCCATGAGACAAGTGTGTCTGCACAGTGAACTGCTGCTGCTTCATAATTTTGTAGATCTCCATCCTCCATTTGCCTTTTGGTTGTCCTCTTGTGAATGAAATCTTGCTCTCAGGACTGCTGATTGGAATGTCCTCAGGCAAGAAGACCTTTCCTTTGTGCCAGTGAAACTCACAGAGATTTCATTTATGTGATGGGTTTTCTCATCTTGGATTCACTGTTCCTGCGCCTCTGCGATTAATTTATCTTGGCCACTTCCAGAAGAAAAGGACTTTCATTCCAGTGTTATTTCTGGAGTCCTCCTTATGAGACCAACCGAGCTGGTGCAGTGAGAATAAATGCAGTTCTCAAGTGCCTGATGCAGAATCCTTTGTGAGACAGTAAGTCATCTGTCTTGCACGCCATGAAGGCGGTTCTCTTCCATCAGCCGGCTGTCAGGTCAAGATGCCAAAGTTGCTATTTCTAAAAGGACCTTTGGGAAGAGTTGACTTTGTGTGAAAGCTGGTGCCTGTTGCGCTGTAATTGCTACTTCATTAAAATATTTCAGTTCAAATTCTTGTATGCCCCTAAGTTCTCTAGATACCTGTCATGGAAATTCTCAAATACGAAGTAAATTTTTGTTCAATGTGACATTTTAGAGCAAATTCCCAGCTGCAGGATTTGAATCAAACTTGTCACGAAGACTGGCTTTCTCCAGAGACCTTAATAAGGAACATAATAACAGAACTTCATGCATATTCTCACTTGAGTTTCTATACAGTTCTATTCTTTTGTCTTAACACAACTTTCATTCTGATTTCCAAGTAACCTGTCTGATCAAAAATGGTAAGTGTTCACCAGATAATCAGTTTACTAGGACCTACTGAATGAATGTTGAATATAAACCAAAAGGAGTTAACAAAGATTGCATTCTACAAGCAGCGCACAGATCATCATCAAAGAAAGAAACAGAAATTTCAGAAGAAAAAACATCAAAGTTATTCTATACATTTTTGATAATAAATTTTTGCTGTTCATTTTCTTAGATTGTACTCAAAAACAGGTAGAGTGATTACTCTTCTAGATTCTGCTGAAGCTGAATTACTTTTGCCTCAGGCAACTTTGTGCTGTTTTCTATTTACTACATTTTTCACACAAACCCCAGAAGATTTTTCTAAGCAAACCTTGGGTTGCTTGCCATTTGATTTTACCTGCTGAGTGTGGTTGGGTGTTGAAAAATGTGTATAAAAACAATTTCTGCATAAAACACAATTCATCTCATGAATAAGGCGGTGGCAGAGTCAGCTTTGTTCTTTCTTCCTCGCACTGTGGTGAATCACACTTTTCTGAGTCTATGAAGTTGAATGTTTGACTTCTCAGTCTCTGTGCATACATTGTGCTATATTTTACATACTCACTATTGTCAAAAAAAACACCAAAAAGTGGCAGTAACTATTGTGTCATAGAAGTCTTGAAAGTACTTTTTTTTCCTTCCCTAATGCAGTAATATATGAATCATAGGAAGTTTCAGAAAGAGAACACTATATCCATTAACAGTAAGCATTGTAATTGGCATGAGAATACAGGAAAACATAGAACTGTTTCATTAAATGGTGGGAAAACCAAGCAATTTTGTGGTAGCCAGCCTCAAGCCTAATAAAATGTGTTTGTGTTACTATTACATTTTAAAGGCTTATTGGTGTAGCAGGACAGTACTGTGGTAAGTGATGGAGAAATAAAGGGCAAACCAGCTCTTTTTTCAAGATATTAGTTAGAAATTACTGACTACAGAAGGAGCGCAAGCAAATAAAGAAAAATTAATTAAAGGTGAAGGATAATTGGGTGAAGTAAAATGGGATAAATAAGATACAGTGCATTGATTTAACAAAGTAAAATCAAACTGTAGAACAACCAGATATTTGTTCTTTGAACAAGTAAGTGGTTTTGCTAGAACAAGAAAATGTTGAAAATTTCATTTTCTGGGAAGTTTTGGGGTTTTTTTCTTCGCATGAAAAAATTTTAGTTTTGATTCAGCTCAAGAATAGCTGGCATAGCTCAAGAACTGTAAGATGAGTAAAGATCTAAGCAAAAATGTTGTGATGGAAGGTTACGAGGAAAAAGTTACTTTACTGGAAACATTAATTAATCTTGAGTTGTTCAGTATCCCTGTTAGAAACCTCAGGTTTTCTTTTGCTAATAAATTTGAAATAAAGTTTGGATTCATTGCCACTGATGAAAAATACGGGCTCAAAATCAGAGTACAGTTTCTAACTGCTGGAGGAGGGTGGTTATGGAGCATAATGTAAAGTGGAGCTTAGCTGATTTTATGAAGTGCATTGTGGTTCCCCACAGTGTCGTGCAGGATTGATTCAGGAGTTTCATTCTCATCCTTTCGTTTAGATGAATCTCAGGAAAGTTAGAAATGATCTTCACATTCCTTAAACATCTTTGAAAATGACTGAGCAACCTTTGGCTACTGAGTTTATATCCAGTGAATAAGTCAGGAGGAACGTCTAGAGATCATTTGGTCTACCTTGCTGGTCCAAGCAGAGCTTCCTTCACAATTAGATTGTATTACTCAGGGTTTTAGCCAGTGGAGATTTTAAAATCTGTAAGGATGGATTAAGCCTCTTTGAGCAGCCAGTTTTTGTGCTTAACCACATTCATGGTGAAGAAGTTTTTTCTCTTATTTTCAGTTGGAGTTTCACTTCTTGCAGCTTGTGATGATTGTGACTGAGACTGGCTCTGTCAGTAGCCTGGCTTAGGTTGTGGAAAAAATACCTGTAGTCTTTTCTAGACTACACAAACTCACCTCCCTCAACCTCTTCTCGTATGCTTTATTCCTTTCAGTGTGGTCTTGTTCAGTACTCTCATCTAGTTTGATACTATCAAAAATCAGATCTTTCATGTTCTAAAATGATGCTAGAGCTCAAAGAGGTTGAATTCCTAAAATAATATGCAACAGACTGCCTGCATTTTAAAGTTTTCATTTTCAGCACTGTTAAATCTTGGGTTTGTTGTAAATTTGCACCTGATCTAGTGAAGCAGAAGTAGCAGGGGAAATCCCAGGGCCCTGTCATTGAATTAAGGTATGTGTAATAAATCTTTGTTTCAGCAGCATATTCTGCTTAGGTCCCACTGAGGCCCTTTGTTCTGTACCTGGCTGAGAATTGTATAACCCAAGATGTTACTGTTTGGTACATTAATTTTTTTTTCAGTAGATAGCACATTGATGTATATAAAATAAATTCTGTATTGTGGTTATGATTAGATTTCATTAAATGGTGGCATTAATAGACAACTAAAAAATGTAACTTTTCTTCCTCATACCTTCTCTCCATTCCTTGAAAGAATACCTTCACTTTAATCCACTTTCCTTTTGTGATTAGTGTTTGCCAAGAGCAGGGCTTAGTGCCCTGAAGAACAACCTAACTCTTCCTCTCTCCCTTTTTGACATTTTCCCCTGTTAAGCATATTCCTAAGCTGTAACTCAGAACTCCACAGGATACTCGTGGTTAGCATTCAGAGAACGTATCAACACCTACCTTTGTTTCCCTTCTCTTTTCCAGTTGTTTTCAAGTATTATCCACATACGAATCTTCTGCTGAGAAGTGTGGAAAAGGTATTTAAAGCTCTGCAGAGGAGAAACAAATATGAAAAAATTAAATTACATTGCCAAGGTTACAAATTCATAGAACTCAGATTAAAATTTAGATTTTTGGTCTCTGCATTGAGCTTGCATGATGAACTCTGAAGGACAGAGAACATAAATTCTGTGTAGTAAAGCTGTCCTTGCACATAGAATAATTGGTCTGAATTGTATAAGCTGCCAGGGATTTAAAACTTGGCAGCTTAATTAGCTGCAACAAGGAAATGATAAACATGAAAGCAATCTTTGCCCAGAGGTAACACAGGAAGACAGACTGTGGACGGGGAAAGTATTCGCTTGAAGCAGTAAAAAAAAAAGACTATTCTGTATCTATCCTTTAGTGGGTGTTCACAAGTAACAGTGTCATTTCAGAGAGAAGGTAAAATGGAGTTTCAAAAGGGACGCCTAATATCTAGCATAGAATCTTTTCACCTGTTTATGAACTTTGTGTTAGAAATTTTCATGCTGTTGTGTATTGAACTTTGTTTTGTATGTATTTTCTAGCAGCTTCACTGAATTTTAAATGTGAAGTATACGTAAACATTGTATGTAACATGGTGGCAGTACATTCCCTCCTATGTGGTTAAGTCATACGTAAGAATGCTTTAAAATTTTCTGCATAAGGCTAGAACATAATTTCCCTGTCAAATAGAAGTATACACGCTTCAGAGATTATCAAACAAATCTGTTGTCTAGCATATGGTTCATAGATTAAAAGGCTACTATTGTGCACTGTAGAGAATCTAACTCTTAATTACATTAGCCTTTAGCTCGGTATTACATTAGTCTTCACGGTGCTTTATATGGCTCTGATAATTTTGATGTAGTGCTTAATCGCTACATTTTGTATTGAAGAAAAGAGTAATGTGTTTGTCCTTTCAGCAGGTAGCACATTCACAACACATTGTGTGGCTTCCCCTGTGCAGGCTGTGTTGAAACCTGCATTCCTGAAATAGCCATTCAGTGCTTTTCTAAGAACGCAGTTACTTTTCACAGTACATTAGAAATGTATTGTAACCCTCTGCTAAAGGTCTGTTTCATAGCTGATTTAACCTTCTCATTGCATTCAAAGAGTAACAATAATTCTAATTCCCTTTTATGAATGGCAACTGCTGCGGGAGTCACAAACTTCACAGCAGTGGCAAAACATAGTTGCACCCACTTAGCAATTAAGAAAATGCAAGCTAAAAGCTAAATCCATGGATGAGTGCGTAAATTCAGTTTCCTCAGGTAACATTTCGGAGGTCTTCCAATAGAATATGGGTGGACTAGGGTGTCTGTGAAGGGAATTCACAGAGGTGGGTGGCCTGCCCAGAGGACCAGCAAGCTGTGCTGTAGGAGGTGGTGAGGGGAGAAGTAGCTCCCTCTGGAGCAGGACAATACGTGCCTCCTTGCATGGAGTGTGGTGTCTAACCTGGCATGGGGCTCTTTCTCAGAAAAGGTCAGAAGGGTCACTTTAAGACGCAGTAGGGCTTGGTGATTCAGGTACCCAGCACACCATGAGGCACACTTGTTGAAAGAAGCTCCGTTTCTGCAGATTCTTTTGTATTAAACTTTTTGGACTGGGAATTATGGTCCAGTTCTCACCTCTGCTGTAAGCAGAGCATATCCCCAAAGCATAGTCAGGCCACAGAGCGAAACAGTGTGGGTGGGAAGAGCCTAATGAGATTCTCAGGTTAGAGCATGAGAACTTGTCCTGGTTTTCTGTAGCTGAATTTTTTTTTTGGTAGTGGGGGTACTGCAGAGGTGGCTTCTGTTAGAAGCTGCTCGAAGCTTCCCCTGTCCCATGGGAGCCAATGACACTTGGCCCCAGGAGGGACATCCAGCTCCTGGCCAGGGCCGAGCCAATTAGAGATCATAGTAACACCTCTGTGATAACATATTTAAGAATTGGAGGGTTGTTGCACAGAAGAAATTCCAGAGAGCAAGAACATGGGATAAGGCAGGCATCAAGGTCACTATAGAGCTGAGGGTGGAGGCACCTCATGGAGCAGGGGAAGGACTCAGAGCTAAAACCCCTGCAGCCCATGGAGGAGCCCGTGTTGGAGCTGTGGATGCTTGAA
>VWZG01001518.1:103713-188387 GCA_013396735.1 Grallaria varia
GTGTGTTTTAAGACTGTTTTTTTCTCACTCTTTAGCTTAGCTTTTATCCTGTTAGTAATAAATTTTAGGTATTATCTCACTTTGAGTCTGGTTTTGCCCGTAAAGGTGGTAAGTGGGTGACCCCTCTCCCTTCTGCCTAGTTGCAGAAAGGGATTTAATGAGTCCATGGAATCCAGCCAGGGTCAACCCACTACAGAACTTGAGACTGATGCTTTGTTTATTGGCAGAAAAGCAGAAATGCATAGCTGGGATGTTGGCAGATTAATTTTGAGTAAGAGGCAAAGAACTAGGATCTTCTGGCAATTTTTAATGTTGAAAGTGAAGAGGAATTTTCAAAAACAGCAGCTAGATTAATCATTCAAACATTAGCAATTAAATCCTTTGGTTTTTTGATTGTCATTTATGTGCTATGCTAACATTACTGCTATGGTTTTACTCATTCAGAACATGAAATGAAAAAAGTTTGTCTGCATTGATGGTAACACTGCAAGAAATCTTTTGGGTCAGCCTTATTCTGCTGGAACAGATGGGACAAAAGACAACAAAAAAGGACTGTGTAATAGAAGCAGACACTACTGAATTAATATTCACACTGCACACATTTAGGTTTGCTGTGCAATTAGTTTTGTTTTCTAAGGAAGGAGAATATATGTCTGTTGAGATCTAGCCTATGTGCAGTGTATGTCTGAAATCTATCAGAAGGGTAATATTTGATTATGTGAATATTAAAACCTGAGACTGGATTTAGAAATCTCAATTAAAGCACCACAAGAGAGTGGCATGGATTTGAAAAATGCTGAACTCCTGCCATTTCTTAGAATTTGGTGCCAGAAAAAATCTAAAAATATTAATTCCTGAATGCAGATTTAGAATGGTCAGTTGCGGTTGACAGCTTACGGTATTTTTTTGCCAAAACCAGTTCTCCAAAAAAGGGTCTCATCTGCCACCACAGATAATGAGCTCAGATGGTGTCACTCCGGAATTACTCTTTTGGGTTTGCTTTTTTAAACAGTCCTGAAATGACTTTTGATAATATGGGTATATCTGCGCGTTTGAGCCCAGGGAAGACTTTTGTGCCAGTTATTTCCCAGAACAAATATTTTATTTTTTTTACATTGGGACATACGCTTAAAATTGTTACTAGTAAGGGCATTGTGCCCAGTAGAGACTGCAGCTACAGGGTGCTCATACGCACATATGCGTGCTGTTATTCCACATTGCTCATCATGGAGTTTTCCCTGAATGACTGTGGGATTGGTGCCAATAGCTTTTTTAATTATTTCTTGTGTGTTTCTGGTGCTGTAATTGGCTAATTAAGAACGAGAAGAATGTGTGTATTTAATGCAATATTGTTAGAGAAGGCTTCCATGGTTTCTTCCAACGTCATTGTGTGTCTGTGTTAGGGTCATCACGGTGGCTTTAAGAGCTCTTCCCTAACAGTAGGGCAGTGCTAGAGGCTGCTGTGGCACAGCACAGGCTGTGTTGTTCTGTGTTTGGGTGCTTCCATCCTACACTTGTGTGCCAGGGCCTTTCTCGACTTCACTTACCTTGCAGGTGAGTTTTCCCTCACTGAGTCATTAACTGTTGGCTTTCTCATTTCTGCTGTCCTTTGTCCAACCCCATGACCCAGCAATAGTCTGCTACTGGTTATATCTTTTTCCGTTTCTTTTCACTGCTGGATCCCTTGGCAGTTGGTCCTCTCAGCAGCTCTCCATGTGGTTAAATTAGTTTTGTCTTCTGTGTGTGCTCTTGCCTTTCCAGAAGTACAGCCCATTTGTTCTCTGGCCTCAGGCTTGCTCTTCTGGAGGGACCAGGATGTTGTGTTCAAGTATTTGAACCGTGATCCAAAGAAACCCATTGGTTTTGAGCTGTCTATCTGCTTCATTCTTAAGAGCAATGTTGTCCCTGGCCACTTGACTTTGATAATTATGACATGGGGACAAGTAGGAAGGAAGTTGAAGGGCAGTTGTGGACTTTCTCAGTTTTAAAATTGACACTAGTGTCCAGTTCAATGAACAAAGAAAGGAGGTAATGATACAGCGAGTAATTCTTGATTTCTATAAAATAGGCAAGACTTGCATTTAAGAGTTCTCAGGAAATCTGCATTAGAATGTCAGTGAGGATCTTAAATAAATATATAGATTGGTAGCCACAAAGGCTTTATATTATGTCTGTGTTAATGTTTTCTTCACGATTGAGAGATACTAAGTGACCTATGTATTTTATGTATTCTTAACAAGAATTCATTTGAACAAGTTTCATGGATTGAGATGTAAAATAGTTAAGCTGTGCAAGATAAACATTATTAATGCAACATCTTCTAATTAAAATCGAAAAGGATGGAATCATAGAATGGTTTGGGTTGGAAGTGACCTTGCAGATCATCTTGTGCCACCCCCTTGCCATTTGCAGGAACACCTTCCACTAGACCAGGTTGCTCCAAGCCCTATCCAACCTGACCTTAAACACGGTCAGGGATGAGACAGCCACAGCTTCCCTGGGCAATGTGTTCCAGTGCCCTACCACCCTCACAGGAAAGAATTTTGTCCTAATATCTAATCTCAACGAAGTTGTTTCATTACCTTTCAAGACCCCATTACTCCAGGCTTGCTAACTCCTGGCTCTTGCAGTGGGACTGTTGTGTATGTAGTCCCATTGTTTGCCATTGGCCTTGGCTTAAACGCACGGGCTATCTGGATTTATTTTTTTTTTAATGCGACATGCATTTTGCAGGTCTGTTGATTTTAATGAGGACTGATTTCATTTTTTGGCATCCCAGACAGCTTATGGCAGGCATTAGAATACCCTGCAATATTCAACTTAATTTAAATTAAACTGAAATTGTCAGAATAAATGAATAATTGAATGAAGTATGTTTCATGAAACACCTAGGGGATTTTCTTTTCCTGCTTTTATACTTACTAATTTGCAGAGAGTACTCATCTGCAGTGGGACTCTGGAGGGTCATTATTCTGCTGCAGGTAGTACTGGTGGATAGCTGTAAACAGTCATCAGTCTTCCTTCTCTCCCCAAAAGCCTCAGTGGCCTTTATTTATAAAATAGGGATGGTGGTGGTGATTTTGTTTCATGAAGGTTCTGTTGAAGAATTAGGCACTGATACACTGAGTAAAGGCACAGGGTAAAAAAGTTGACATTGCTTGCTTTTTTTGCAGTGCAAAACATACAGGTATTATGGATTCCAACCTGTTTGTTCTGTGCTGGAAACTGCATCTCTGTTTTGGGAAGAGGAGGAGGATGATAAATACTTTGTTCCTTCACATGCTTTCATTTAATTTCCAGCTTTGCCTATTACCCGTCAGTTTAACTCTCCAGTGAATTCAACTTGCCTCTTTAATGGATTTAACTAGAGTCCTTTCTGCAAATTAACAGATCGCTGTTGCAGACTTATATAGGAGTTTGGTATTATTTTTCCTGATTATTATTGCCTGATTTTTCCTTTAATTAATAGATCTAACACTTCTTTGTATTTTACCATCTTTCTATTAAGAAGAAAAAACAATTTCACTCCCGCATAGTTTCAGGTGAGACCTGTGAAGAACCCACATAAACAGGTGAAATGGCTGAGTATGAAAAGCACTCTCACTGATGGCAAAGATATATGTGGTACAAAGCAAATAAGTAAAGAAAAAAAGAATAGGAATTTTTCTCCAATCTCACAGCAGACACTGTATTTTCAAATGACCCAGTAGGTGTGTGGCAGTACCCCATTAACTTAGGAAAGGGAATTCCTTTGTGTGTCTTAGTGATCTTAATCCTTTAAAGGTATTTTTAATCTCTGACAAACACTGGTACACTTATTTTTCTTAATAGCAATGCAGTTTAGTCTGTTTGGACTAAAAAAAAATCCTGTGTTTTCTTAATGTAATTATATGGTGATTCTTAAATCCTTTTCACATGCCTTGCACATGGATAACACATGCTGAATCAGAGTACCTATTAGATGCATATAGTTATCTGTCAAACTACTAAATACTGAGTATTTTTTTCATCATAGTATGCTAATTGTAATAAGTGTCATTTGCAATGTCTTTTCACTCTGCTGAAAGCGTTTATAACACAATCCATCGTTACTGCTAAGTGGGGAATTTGAAGGTATAATTACAGTAGGTAAGTGTATAGTGGCAGTCCCTCAGGTTGCCTCCCAGGCAATGATTTTGAAAAATCCATTATAGACTTTGAGATGATACAGCAGCCTTTTCCTTGGAGAGCTCCTCAGGACTTCAAAAGTAGAAGTACAGGAAAGAATATTCAACTGTTGATCTTAAGTTGGAGTTCTATAAAACATCAGAGATTGCAGTGAATTGGCAGAGTTCAGTAAGACTTCAGGATCTACTCCTTAGATATTTTGCCTTCTTAACCTGAAAATAAAGGTGTGTGTATCCAAATAGACCTGTTTTATATCTGAAGTTGGGTTGCTGTATGGAACTAATGAGCAGGAAGAGTCTTATTGACATCCAGTGGGTAAAAGATAAAAGTATTTTTGTTTGTACCTTGTCAGACAAGCACATCTCATCTCTGCTGTAAAAGTTGCAGCTGATGTGCAAATCCAGCAGCATCTTACAATTAATTAAAATTATTGTTAAAATCTCTTGTAACACAGCCATAGATATGACAAAGTGTCCCCTGCTGCCCTGGTGAAGTGATTCATCATGTGAAGTAAAACAAGATTAATTGTGTTTAACCTAAGTTACAAGTTTAACATAGTTTAACCTATAAGCCACAAAGTTTGTGTGTGTTTAGTGTGTATGTGTGTCATGATACGGACTTTCAGAGAGTGGCTGAGGTTGTTCCGTAGTCCCTTACATGTGTAGGTAATTGTGTATGGAGTAATATTTAACTATACTTTTTGTTGTGTGTTTGTGTAAATATAATTGTTCACATTCTCTGTAATTTTTAAATGCAAAAGATGGAACCAGCCTTACTAATATTTGTGAAACATAATAGCTGTTACTATTTTAGAGAACAGCAGAGTGTCCTGCCAGAGGGACTGACACTGAAACAGTCCTGTGAGTTTCCATTTACATTATCCATAGGTAACAAAGATTCAGCATCCACAAATTTTTTTTCCAGCAAAAGCAATTCCCTTTGAAAAGTAGGTCTATGCTCAGGTATTTCATAGTATCAATGTTAATATTACTATTAGTAATAGCATTAGTAATACTATTAGTATAGTATTAATGTATTACTATCAGAGTTACGACTATTTTATGTTATGGGTGTTCAGAAATGTGGTGATCAAATTTGCGTTTCACAGAATCACAGATTGGTTAAGGTTGGAAGGGACCTCTGGAGGTCATCTGGACCAGTCAGTCTGCTTAAGCAGGGAGGTTAAAAAGCGAGGTAAGGGATTAGGCAGACGTGGTTAGAGATCTAGACAGGGGAGCAGCAGAGTTTCAATAAATGTCCAGGCTAACATCCTTCAACAGAAACTTTGAGTGGACTTGGTATGACAGGTGGGCTGGAGCAGCCCCTTGTGAAAAACCAGCACTCAGAGCTGTGATGGCACCTTATTGACAGGCTTTTTTTTTTTTCACTGAGGGTTACAAAGCCTGATATGGTAGACTGCTTTGCTGCTGATGGAGCTAACCTGGGAACCCTGATGCATGGGGAATTGTCTATAACACCTGCTTGAAGTAGGGAAATTATCCCTTTCTTTCAACATTGGATATCGTTGCTTTAAAAAAAAACCTCACTCTAAAAGAGAAGAGGTGGAAAAAGTGTTTTCAGGTGCTTCATTTCCTTCATTTGCTGTGCATTTTCAGTATACAGTCAAAGGATTAGTCTGAGGATTCTTGAATGTGGAAATGTCTTTGTGGTTTTTTTTTAATGTATAGCAGCTCTTGATAGAACAACTTCATAATTTTGAAATCCTCAAAAATGAACAGTATTAAAAATCTTTCTGTATATGCCCAATGTACTTACTTTGTGTGGCTTTGTAGTTGTCTGCATTTATTTGCTTTCTAAGATAGAGTACTTGCTTAAAAATTCCAAGGATACACGTATGCTTTTTTAGTTTTTGTTGTGGTTTAGAAAATAAGCTAGGACTGGACAACTTTGTCACTGCAACTGCATTCCCTGCAGGACCTGCAGTGTTCACTGTGATTCTATAATATCACAACTTGGCTTTTTTCTACCACATAGGCTTTTTTCCTTGTCAGGAAGAACTTAAAAAGGCTTATATCTTGTTATATAAATATACAGATTGGGCCACACAGGTTGATATAAAAAATGGGCATAGTAAAATAGGTAAACATAAACAAGTATATTTAGTAGGATGCAAGTGCCCTTTTAAATTTTTGAGTTTACATTGCTATGCCATAATAACTATGAACATCATTGCCCAGCATTGTGTCTTTGGTAGCTTAGCAATTGGGTTTGTGGAATCTAAATTTCCCTGGTTTGTTTTCCATAGAAATTAAATGCATTGTTTATTTCTGGATAACGAATAGGCTTCTGGCTGAGGTTATATAACCTGTGAGTGCAATAAGCAACCAGAAGGAATGTTGTGGGCATATGGTGCCTCTTTGTGTGGATTAGGCAGTAGTCATCTACATGCTTTTATGTGATTCTTTATTCTTTGCTTTTTTTGACTGTATAGACAGTACATTATACATTGCTGCTGACAACTGGCAATTTCTGACTTCCCAGTAGAATTGGATTTTGAGAAGATTAAAGTGTGGAGTTAAACATGGCTTCCTGAAGCCTTGTCTGGTGGAAATAAATAGGAGTTTCATAGGAGGTGTCAGCAGGCCAAGACTTGACATTTATTGTTATTTTCCTACCCTTAAGAAGAAAAAGCAAGTTGTATTGGAAGCTCAGAGACAGGATCATTTTGGTTGATCAAAGAGTACAGTACAATGTAAGTTTTGACGGGCAGTTAGCAATTTAATTTAGATCGCCTTAAGAAGTCAGGACACATTAGTGTTAGCGTTTTGATGTCTATCCATCATGAATCTTCCTCTCTGCAAGATCACACCCTTGCTGGGCTCTCAGAGCATGCAGCCCATTCACAGGAGATGAGCCTGGATGAGGTGCTGCAGTCGCTCATGGGCAGGCAGGGCACAGAGCCAGACCCAAACCCACGTGTACACAGACACCGTCCTCAGTCCCAGCACTTTGAGTCTGGAGATCCTCTCCTGCACCAGGAGCTGGTTGTGTAGGCATGGCCTCAAATGGTTGTGCTAGGGAAAAGGAGCTCAGAAGGGGAGCTGGGAGGATCTAAATGCCTTGTCTTAGCCAACAGGTGAGGGGGTAACACCCAGCCATAGGCACGGTCATTTATAGCTGGTAGCATCTTAAAATGGCATCTGAGCATATAGTCCATCATGGATTATTGATTTGAAATAAAAGGGAGATTATGTTTACAATAGAAAAATTTGAACCACTAAAATTTCCAAGTCTAGCAATTTGGGTATTAAGACAACAAAGGGACATTAAAGCAAGCTTCAATTTGACCAGGACAAAAAAAATAACAAGCTTTAACATTCTTGATGATTATTACTGTGTGATAGAGCCTGTTGGCTGTGAGGTGTTTGAGGGCTTGAATATTCGCTATTTCTGTCAGCATAAATTAATAGAACAAGATGGAATGTGCTTCTCCAGCATGAACAAAAGTACTTGTGTTTTCTTAAGAGTTTATTTAGTTCTCCCTGGGAACATGGGCACAGTATCTGTGTTCATTTGATTTCTGTGAAAAATGGTAGAAAGCTCCCTTTCTTATCCCTTTTCGTTTTCCTTAGTTGAATATTTTATGAGATATTGTTTGTGTGGAAGGATTGATTCCTTTTAGGGAGAAGTAGAACATTCTGTCGAATTCTCCTGTTGGATGCAGATTCACATCCCTGTGGCATGATGCTAAGGCACTTCAGAGCAATTGTGTTCTGGTTAGACAAAAGTAATGCCACAGGGAGGGTTTCCTGTGCTTCAGTGGCACTGAAATAAAACTATAAAACCTAAAAACAGGAGTTTGCAAGTGTCACTTGCAACATAATGGGTGCCATAGATTAATTCTGTATGACTTTTAATAGGAGTGATAAATCTATTTGATTTTGAGTTCTCTTTCCCTGGACAATACACAGAGTGCTAAAATCCCATGTTTTGGCAGAAAAAGAAATATAGAGCATAAAGCAATGGCTGGATTTGAAAGCCAGATGAGTTTCAATTAAAAATGCAAATTCTATTTCTAGCAGAGTCTGATTGACCACTGAAAATACAAACAGCCAAGAGAATGGCAGTTCATCTCTTGGTGTCCTTCAGTCAAAACTTCAGTCAGATGTAAGTTATGCCTTGGTTATGCCTGATTTCCCAGGGTAATTGGGTGTCAGTCTGCAGCTGCATTATGAAGGAGGTCACTCCTGATATTTATGATCTTTTTTGGTTTAAAATCAGAAACTATAATATGAGCCAGATGGAAATAAATGGTGTTCATATTTGTCCCTCCTTCCCCTCACAGGTACTACAGTGCTACCATTTTGCAGATGTCAGGAGTGGAAGATGACAGGCTTGCAATCTGGCTGGCTGCACTGACAGCATTTATAAACTTTGTTTTCACTCTTGTGGGAGTCTGGCTTGTTGAAAGAATGGGTCGCCGGAAACTTACACTTGGTAGCTTAACAGGTGAGTGTTTCATTAGTGTATTGTATTTTCCTCATAATTATTAATGAAAGGAAAATAAAATTTCAAGTGCAATTTTTTCCCAAAGTAGTCCTCTTTAAAATGACGATGTTGTTTCCATCTTCTCCCTGAAATTATAGAGCTTTTCAAGACTAGTAGTATAGCACCAGAGTTAAAGGCTAATTTATAAATGACAGCGTGTTATTTTTTCAGGTGAGCTTCTCCTTCAAGACATCCTTAACAATGTTTTTATATAACTTTAGCTTTTTTTTTTTCCAGTTCAAGAATCCAATGCTTGGAACTTCACAGCTGGATTGTTTTTAAATCCCCTGTGTAATTCCTGGCTGATTAATTGGAATTCAAAACCATCCAATGAACATGTACCAGGGAAAACATATTGCATAGCCATTGCAGCACTTAAAAAGTAATGCAGTTCTTTGCATAGTTATCTCTGATACAATAAATAACTTACATACATTCATGTTATTTTAATTCGTCTCCTGTATGAAATACTAAAGGACAGAATTCTGGATCTGTACATTTTATCCGAATATTCAAATACCGTAACTCATCACATAGTCTCTTGGAAGCAGGAAAAGGCAGAGCGAGCAGCCTCCCTGTGTTTAGTGTGTCCTGCCATTAACCTGGTAATTCCCTGCTTGCTCCTGCCTTATGTGCTCCTTCTGGCTGAAGTAATCTGTGACTGATGCCTGCCTCTGGCTGAATGTCCGGAAGGTTTGGACAAGACTTTTGAAAAGAGAAACAGTTCCTGCTCCTCGTGAAATAATGTTCAGAAGCATTTAGCAGGGAAGGTTTAATGTCTCTGTATTTGGTTCTGTTGTTGCTGTCAAGGATCCAAACTTCTAGTTAGTGCAGAACAGCAGAGAGGGGGATAAGCTGCCATGTCACTGGCCAGGTACAGTTCCCAGCTTCCATCTGAGTTAATCTACACTCACGGATTTGAATGTGTTCATAAAGGCAGAACAATGACTACACAGTGACATGTCTGGTTTGGTACACAATTACTCAAAATTTTAAAGTAAAACATGCAGTTTGGAGACAATTTGGTGTTCCAAGTTGCAATGAATGTGTATTTGTTCTGTTATCATTTTGATTTGAAGTCAAGAAACCTGAAGTGTTTTTCACAATCGAAGTTCAGAAATGTGGTCATGGCAGGTAAAAGCACGTTACTCACATCTTAAAAGATCTGAACAAAGATCTCAAGTCGCTACTTTTATCACAGTCTGCATCCAGATCTGTTAAAATACATCTCCCCTATAAGTTCTTCTATGCCTCCAAGCAGTCTGTTTTCACTTGTCTTTCTGTAAAGTGGATTTCTCTAGGCCCTGCACTGGTGCATACTGTGCAGCCTCTCCTTTGTAATCTGTTGGAACAGAGTATTGATTGATTGATTGATTTGGCCCCAGTAATCTCAAATGTCAGGCTGGTGCCTCAGAAATATATTGCTTATCTGGACCCAGATGTATAACTGTGATTCCCACTTGAACTTTTCATATGATCAGAGCTCTTTGCTTTTGCTCTGCTTAACACATTCAAAGGCTGTACATTTGAAATGTAGATATAAATGTCTCTTAAAAACATATTAGTCATAGAACAGAGAAGATATAGAAATAAGAGAGAGAATTAACAATGGAGCATAATGCATTAAAAGGTTATTTGCTAATGATGTTTGGACACAAAGTAATTGTTTAGTAAAAGTAGTCTTTCTTCTGGGGTTGGTTGCTGGCGGTCAGGCTGCAGTGTCACTGGAGCCGCAGTGCTTTACTTGCTGTGGTTTTTATCACACGGTCCCTCCTTAAGGAAAACGCAAATAATGACAGTAATGAAATCATACATCATCTCTCTGTACCATTTAGAATTTTTTAATGCAACATTTAACACTTTGAATTAGGTAGTGGTGGTTTTCCTTAGCAAGAATGCTGTGTAGTAGAATGATAATTACTAAATCTGCTGATGGATTTGTTTTCCATGTTGAGTTTTCTCACGAGGTAAACATATTTTTACTGCTCTGCTTTGGTTTGCATTTCTAAGGACATTAACTTTCACAGTGAGTTTATTACTGGCAGCTTGTCTGGTCTTTGGGGAAGCCAGGTATGCGCCAGCCTCCCATTGCACAAAACAAAGACAAAACTGCTACTTTTGCCTACTGCTGCATGGCTGTGAGGTTTTGTTTTATTGATGAAGGCTAATTTATTGATGTTTATTAGATGAAAACCTGCAAGAATAATCAGTAGACAGATCGTAATGTTAATATTCTGATTAAAAGTCAATATACTGTAATTTCATTTTGTAAAACATGATTTTCCTGTTTTCTGAAAACAATCAAGTAAGAGCTATTTTACATTTAATTTAATGTATCTTTATAATTTTGAAAATATTAGAAACTTTTGAAAAATTTGAGCCTTTCAGGTAGCATTAGGAAGATTATAGTAAACTGTTATTGAAAAAATATCCCACCTTTTTAGTTGTGTTTACTGCAGTTACTGACTCTTCTTAGTTTCACATTCATTTTATGTCTTGGTATAATTTCTTTATTTTTCTTCTTCAGTTAATTTCTTTCTTCAAAGCTGTTAACTGGGAAACACGCAGGAATTTTGACAAGTGTGTTATCCATTTTATTTGTGTTTTCCTTTTTCCCCTTCAGAAACTGCCAATTTGAAAGGATGGTGGTACTTGAGCATTGGACAATTTGTATCTTTCTGTATAATATCTTCAGGATATTTCCTTTTTTTTCCCCCATCTCAGCTAGTGATGTGCTGTAATTGTTTGGTTTTGTTCATCATAGCAAAATTTCCCACAGAATGAAAACATATCGAACTTCATTTGCCAAGTTTACTTATTGAGTGCTTTTCCAAAGAAATAAGACATTTGCAGAAGTACTGACAGTGAATGTTAGTGTATTTGGTTAACTTCAAATACAGACAAAGCATATTTAAAATGAATATAAGTAAAATTATAGGCCCTGTCTAAATAGATTTTTTTGTCTGGTTTGTGGCATTTTGAAAGTACAATAAATCTAATGCAATATCCAGCCTGCCCAGCGTACCTACCAGCCACAGCAGTACAAAACCAGCTATGGAATAAACTGAATTATCTTACGGTGGGTTGGTGCTTTCTCCACATATAGTTTGTGACTGAGTTTAAGGTCTGAGTTGCCTCAGCTCAGGTAAATGTGCTCAGCCTTCTGCAGTCCATGCTTGTTCCTGTCTATTAGCCATGGCTGTTGCACAGGCACGTTCATGGATAATTTTATTACACGTCTTTGTAATCAAGGTATTATTTATATCTCTAGAAAAGGTTTCCACATACTTGGTGGGTTTGCCTGCTAGGAAACTCTTGCTTTTATCTTTAAAAAACCCATTCAAACCCCAGCCCTGAAACTGCCAATACATCCCTTCTGCTCTCTGCCCACCAAAAAAATAATTTAAACCCCAAAATTAAGACCAACAAATGCATAATTTCTCAAAGATTATAAGACTGATATGATGAGGTTTTTAGTGTAATGGCTTTTCTAAAGGTTCACACAGGTGCATTACCGAGAAAATTACTTACATGCTTCTAACATACAGAGCAAAGAGATGATGAGGAGTATTTGGAATTTAATACAATGTCCTTCATTTGCCCTTAGTCATTAAGCTAAATCACTGCACACTTGTAAATGAATGCTGCCTTCCTCCTGGAATGTGCTTCAGTGGTTTGTGAGTCTGGTTTTATGTGGTAAGGATAATGTTATTGTGTCATTAGTCACTAATTCACAAATAATGTTCTTACTAATTTTCTACTTCTATTACTAGATCAGGCTATACGTGTTGTCTGTGACCTCTCAAATAAAACATGCCACGTAAATAGGGAGTATTGAAATAGGAATACAGGGTGTTTTACACAATGTAGATCGTGATGCCTCATTTTGTAGCAAGATGTAAAGGTTTCATTAGTCTGAGTTTGAGGCACATGCAGTAGTATCACGAGTAGTGAGGTAAGTCAATTTTCATTAAAATGATACAGTATATTGTGCGTGTGTGAAAAATAAGGTAGGAAAACTATGTGTTGTGTTCTAGTAATGGCCTACTCACAAAGGATGAACCATCTGTGTTATCTTTCTCTTCTCATTTTGCCTAGCTCATGCACATGGAATTGGTTGGGGGAAAAAGGAGCAAACAGATGGAAGGAGAGTTTTTTCTAGCAGATGTTATGTGTGTTCTTTGAAGCAAGATCAGAAATTGATGTTGGTCTTTCTGATGGTGTTTTTATTAAAAGTCAAATTTCTCACATTTCACAAAGGGAAGGAGAGTCAATGAAAATGTTGATGCTATTTTCTTTTGTTACAGGAAAGTCTGCAATTGTGTGGGAGTGGGAAGAAGTGTGGTGATTTCAAAGTCACTATTAAATTTTACCTTTACAGCCTTGTTTTCAACACCAAAAATAATACTATCCATTCATTCATGCAGTTGTCAATTCCATGTATAAAAAAGTCTCAACCTATTGATTTAACATCTGGACATTAAACGTGATGCACTTGACTTTAACATCTAACCTAATTCAAGATGTGGATGTAGCAAAGGGTATTTTTCTTAGGTTCTCATCACAACTCCTTAGTGAATACTGTATGCATAGTGATGGGGTGCCTTGCTTTCCCAAGCAGAGTTCAGTTCAATAGAGAATTATTTCACATGCTCGAGAGAAAAGTCTCACACTGTTCTTTATCTGTATTTTTAGGTACTGCTGTAGCACTCGTTATCCTAGCTTCAGGATTTTTGCTATCAGCTCAGGTGTCGCCAAGAATCACACTCAACCCACCAGATCCTTCACATCAAAACTCTACCTGCACAAAATACAGGTGAGATTTCATGATCATTCATCCAATCTTCTTGAAGATTGTTTCCAATTAATTGAGTTTTACAACTTAGTGGGAGTAATAGACAGTTATTCACAAAGTCTTGTACAAGGTACTAAACTGAATAGCTAAAGTTAAAATCCTAACTTCCTTTTGTAGAAAAAATTAGACTCTTTGATTAAATTCTGAATAATCCTTTGGAGTTTCTTGGACTAAATAAGGTGGTTAAATGGCAAATTCATATTTACCTCTTCTGATGTATCACACCTGCTACAAGTTATAGTGTACACAAAGTCAGCAATATTTTACAAGGAATTTGTAAAAGTGCTTTCTCGTCTGCTTGTAGATTTGTCATGCATAACAGCTGTAAGCTCTTGAAGAATATGTGTTCCTTGCCTATTGTTTTCCTGAATGGCAAAAGCAATCTCCAGATAATTACATACCAATTAACAATTAAAATAAATGTGACAGTTTTGGTCTATTTTTCTATAGTAGGTAGAAGATGTACTTCCATTTGCAATCATAGTTTCAAGCGACATTACTTCTGGGGTTTTAGGAATGTGTAATTTTCTATATTTTGTGGGTTTTATTCACTTGTGAGTGCTCTTTTGTTCATTTAGCTGGCAGACTAGAAAATTCCTTATTCAGAGAAGACTAGTTCAATGCCTGAAGAAATTACTTATGTTCAAAATCTGTTTTACACATGTTTGCAATAGAATAAATATCAAGAAAGGAGAAGTACACTTCTAATTTCCTAGAGATACTGACTGGAAATATGGGTCACTGCTTTTCTTATGCCAGAGCAATGTCTTAGGTGAAAGATTCTGAGGATCTGGTGATGGGGTGGAAGGTCTTCACTGAGTGTAAATAGATACTAATAACTGCAACATGAGATACTACTAGATATAAGGATTCCTATGTGCAAAAACCTATATTTTTACTTGTTTTCTACTGCAGAGTCAAGTATATTTTGGAATTTTTGAGTTGTATGTGTCCACCAATGGCAAGTAGTCTGATTAAAAGATATAAAGGGGGAAGAGCTTCCAATTGGTCTCCTTTTGCAGTAAGTTTACACTGAAAGAAGAATGTGAGAAGGATTTGCCTAGGACTTCAGTTAACTGTATGGAAAGGATATCTGGAGAGAGCAGACGCACCTTTTGCAGAACTTCTAGTTTGTTATTTAAGCAAGCTAGCTGATTATATAACCTGAAACAATATAAAATCTGCATGGAAGAACTATAGCTTGTCTATAAAAACAGTGAAAAAGTATTCAACAGAGTTTTCATATTCCAGTCAACCACAGCCAGTCAGGCAGGAAATACAGACCCACTGCAGCTTGTGTGGTGTGCACTTCTGGGCAAAAGCATGTAAAATTAAAGCAGGTAGTTCTAGTAAAGGTACGTTGTTTCATGAATTAGTGGAATACTTGTAATCTGTTGTGGTTTCTGTTTCTGATGTGAAGTGAGCAAAAGCAGGTATGATACAAATTGAAAGAGTCTGGAAAAAGAGCAATAAAATAGTTGAAATATTTTCATATGAGAATATTTTGAAATAGAAGGAGCTGACTTTGTTTAAAGATGAAAGTGAATGAGGGGGTGGAAATAATCAACAACATATGAGAACATATGAGCTTTAGGTGCTTCTGTTTCAGTCTTGTGCTATACTTTACGAGAAAGACACAAAAGCCAGGAGAGTTGAAACTAATAAATGGATGCACAAATCACAGCATTAGGCTAGAATACCCAGTATTTAAAAACGATTTAAAAAAAAAAAGATTCATATGCTTAATAACAACTTTCACACCTGTATGTCTGAAACTGTATGAGTTTTCATGCTTCTAAACATCACCAACCCATGATCCTGTTAGAGTTAAAGGAAGAATATTCCTTCAGCATCATAAATATTTGTGTTTGTTATTTCTGGAGGGTATGATGTACAAGTATATGTTATATTTTACTTGGAAAAATGTCTGTTTAAGAACCGAGTATGCCTGCTTTCTGTGCACATTGTCAATAAGCTGAATGAATTTTTTTGAATTGTTTTTGTCATGAGAAAGTAGATGGGGTTTCATCATTCCCCTTGGGTTAGAAGAACTTCAGCATAACGTGTGTGGTGTTGGAAGGAGGAGGTGGAGTCCGCAAACCAAAGGAAAGCTAAAAGCTGGAACTTATCTTGTATGACTCATCTCTCTCTCCTTTTTGGCCCTGGAGATATTCCCTGTGGCAGTTGTGGAGTTGAATCAAAGAGATTCTCAAATCTGAGGATTAGGAAGTCAAAGTCTACACTGCATAATGTCGGTCTTGCGTATTTTCTTTGCTACTTTAAGAATAATGGCACTACTGCACAGATAGCCACCATGTAGGACAGCGGGTGTTACTGTAGAGATAGTTACAAACAGGATATCTAGCCAGAGTAAAAGGGGGCAGCTTAATGCCAGTGGTCTCTCGCTGTTCCACCCGTATTTTAGCTTGCTCCAGTGTAACTTCTGATATCTCAGATTGCTTGGCATTGAATCTCGCAAGCCTTCAACAGGTCTCGGGAATTTTGGGAAGCATAAGGCAGCAGGACTTCAGAAAACGAACACATAATGCCATCTCCTGCTTTTAAATATGTGTGCCTATGCAAATGCAGCTCATATCACAGCCTTCTTCGTGTAGTGATGACACAGGGCTTCTCTGAGGTGAAATACTTAGAGTATAAACCTGTTTGCAGCTTGGGCATTTCACAGTGTGGGGGTGTTTCCTAAATATAATTTGCATTTGTCTTTGCCAAAGTGTATTTATAAGTTATGAAAACTTCTGTAAAATTTATTTTGCTGACAGAAGTTTCACTGATACTGTGCAGAGTGAAACTGCTTTTTATGTTTGCAAATCTGTTGGGTTTGAAGAAGTGGGGGTGTCCATTAAGAAACCCTTAGAGCTACTACAAACAGTCTGTTTGCTTATTGTTCCCTCACATCTATATTCCTCTGCACAGATTAATTCCTGCTGCTAGAATAACAATGAAGGAAGAACAGACTAGCAAATAAAGAGCACAGTCATTGTCCTAATTCAAAAAAGCACCTGGGGCTTGAATACTGTGTTCTGAAAGAGCTGTGCTGTGCAAACAGAGTAACAAGATACCTGTACGTGGTTGCAGAAAACAAACCAGTAAGATATACCACAAATATAAAAAAAAATAATTTTCATTTGGTGTAGAGATGTACAATGTCATAGTTAAACAGACAAAAAAATAATCCCTAAATCTGTGGGAAAAAAAGTGAATCATGGAAATAATGTGAAGTCAGGAGGGCATTCCAAACACTGAAATTTGTTTTGCCTCATCACGGGTGGAAGTGGGTGTGTGTCTCACTGAGGAGAGGCAAGGTGAATGCTCTCTCTGTGCCTTCCTTAAACCAAACTTCCTTTACACACTCAGCTGTGTAAGGTTGTGTAGATATCTACAGTGTGACCACCTGTTTTATTTGAGCTTAATCTCCTCAGCAGCTGTGACCTGTTACTTTTCATCAATGCAGCAGAGAAGCTCAGGGGTAAATGTAAGAATACAAAACAACATTGTCCCAAAATTTCTCACCTTAGAAATTAAAAGATGAACTAGCCATTCCTATTCTGACTACCGAAACTATATAAACATGTTTGTGTTTTTACTGGGGACTTGCCTGGTTCTGGAAGGAGGTTGAGCTAGCTACCCTCCTGCCTTTTCCCAATCTTTAAAGAATCAATGGTGTGACTGTTTGGGATATGGAGCCATTTCTCTAAAATGACTGTTGTCCTGTTGTCTTGTATTCTTGGGCCTTTTGTCTCCTTTCATTCATGTATCTGTCTCTTCCACTGCACTTTTTGACACTTGTTCAGCTGTAGAAGATATATTGTGAACTTGTTCTGCTTAAGCAAAATTTTTCTCTGTTGCTGTATGAAATTGGTAAATATTGTGTTAAGCTTAGGTTAACCCTCATATCTTAAGGAAATAATACCTGTGCACAAGAAGTTTCTCAGGATCCTTCCTGGACAGGTTTTCTTCAGACTGGTTAAAATAATACAGGCAGTGCCAGCTGTGCTGGGCACACAAGGGCTCTGTTGTTCCTCTTTGAATTAGTCATCCTCACGTGGTTAATGTTCCTAAGCTTGTTGTACAAATACACACCACCGAGATGGAGACACCAGCATTTAGTACTCTTACATGGCCATTTTATAAGATAGCTAAGGGACAGAAATATGTATTTTCTTTACAAATGTGGCAAAAGTATGTAATTGTGATCAGTCCTGAAAAACTCAGTGAACCTAGTAACTGAAGCTGGGTTTATTGTATTTAATAGACTTAGGATACATATACTAAGTGTATTAGCTATTGTACTTGATTTTATTGACAGAACTCATTGACAACTGATTCATCAGCAAATTAGACATTGGTATTCCTCATGATGTCACTGTATTGTGGAAACAGTATTTTTGAAAGTATGATTCTTGTTTTCAGTTTCTAATGTCAAGGTGCTTGAGCTACTGGTCTTTCTGATACCTGAGAATTGCAATAATAAATATAGTAATGTGTTTTGACCATTAAAGTCAGAAAATTATGAATATGTAAAGATATAAACATGTTTGAGAATACTTTTGCCTGCTCTTATGAAGGGTAATTAAAATTCTGATAGTTTATGCTGTAAAAGAACTGTGAAATGATCTCAACATTGTCTTGACGTTTACTAAGTGAATAATACAAGGCTATACTGCTTAGTAATAATTTTCCCTTTGCTGGTATGTTGCTCCTATCAATCAAAACCGGCAATTTAATTTTAAATTATAAAGGATTGGAAGGAATATGTCAGTCCATGTAGTAGGCATCTTTAACTGGAGTGAGGAAAAAGTCATCTCTTCAATTTCAACACAAAGATCTGAAAAATTACTTAATTGAACTATGTCTGTGACTGCAATGACATCCCTGTAACCATTCATAACATTTCCACATACATACATGCCTCAAACTCTGCACTAGTGAGAAAACAAAGTGTTATTCACACAGTAACCTACTAACACTTCACATCCCTGCTAATACTTCTAAGGCTTTGCTGTTTAACAAAAACTGAAACAATGCTTAGGGAATTACTTTTTTTTAAATCTCTAAATTGATGGTGTTACACTTTACATCATCTGCAGGTTTCAGTCACACAAGGATGATTTTAATCAAATTTGAGCAAGGCTTCTATTTGATCTGCCTGGAAGCTGAGAGTATAGTATCAATGTGTAGGGTCTCTTTGGAAGAGTAGTTGTAAAAATAAATTATGCTACAGAGACTGCCATTACATACAGAATAAAGGTACATGTAAGTCAGTTTTTATTCCTTCTTGTCTATGTTGCTCAGTTCCAGGAATAAATCAGGAAGCTCTTGTGCTGGGGGCTAAATAAATACAGAAAAAAATATCATCAAAGACAAGAAACAACTGATTCCTATATGCGAGTAGGTCAGATCCTTTTCATGTGGCGTCAGCATTACAGCCCAGTCTGCTGCCCAGGTGTTACAGCAGGAGTGCTGTAGCCATGATGATCTAAGGATTAGGCAAGGTTTGTAGGGAGTAATTTCCTTTATAGGACTGTGATAGGTGGGAAGAATAGATGAGCCTTCAGGGTCCTTGCCAGATCTAAAGAAGTAGCAAACACCAAGAGGACAAAGTTGGTTGCTCTGAGGTTATATAAATTATGTGGCATAGTTAAGGTGTGTGAACCTTTGTGAAGAAGGTTCAAGGAACATTTGAAGGCAGCTAATGAATTTATATGTGGCTGGTGTATCAGGAAGGGTAAGGATTCAGTTCTGGTCTGGAACTTTAGGGAGGACCCCAGAGAAGAGCCTCAGTGGTCTAGGTGAAGCAGAAGCTTCATTTGAAGATGAGAAAGGGTTAATCACACTGGAACGTAGCTGTGATTTAGCTCTGTTGGAGTATCTCTGTGGTAAATGACAGAACTGCATCTGGCATATGAGTACTGTGATTATAAATGATAGCTTTTCCATATGGACATCACTGAGTGGATACACGTGTGGTATCACATGTGGATACATACCTAACAGAGTGCTGTGTCATTTGGTCTCTTGTAATAGCAGGAAAGTGTTCTTGAAATCCAAGTGTGTTTTTCTCATTCTTTGTTAAATACTGTATTTCCTGTGTCGCAGATACAACAGCTTGAAGTGGTATCTTGCAGTTAGCACACATTCTAACTGTATAAAGCACCCGCTATGTTCTTGTCCATTTAATCTAAATCTAGTGCTTCACTTTTGGAAACAACACAGGGTTCATTAAAAGTATAAAGAAGGGCTTGATTTCCTGACTGAGGTGTGGTGAAGCAAGTGCAAACAGCACAAGACCTCAAACACAAGCATCAGGCAGTTCTAAACATGGTATTAAGTACCTAACTGAAATGAGTTTGTATATAGAAATTAAGTAAGCCACTTGCCAAAAAACGCCTGTTTCCTAGTTGTGTAGGTGGCTGAAAGCATCAATATCCCGACACATGAACAGAGCGGATAAGTCTACTGCAGTATTTGTCCAAAAGTCTCTCTATTTTTTTGTTGGATTAAATACCTTGGCCATTTGGCGTAATCAGTTGCCCATGCTGCTTGCTGATTCCAATTGAGTAGGCATGCCCTGAGCAGTGATACTCAGCTCAGCTATCCTGGGCATTTTCTTTCAGTTGGGGCTGGAGGGAGAGGCATTGTCTGGTTTTAGACAGGAAAATACAAGCCTGTATCTCAAGTTGGAAGGGACCCTTAAGGATCATCAGGTCCAACTTGTATGTTGCAAATGTATCAGATTTCCACATATAAATCCTTCTTCACATACTTGGGCGACTTGTGCAGCGTGTGCTCAGTGTGACTGGTGAATCCAAAAGAAGTAAAAGTCTGCCCTAAAAAATGTCTGTCTTTGGGCACATTTTGATACTGTTGAGTGGCTCTTCATGCAACTCACATGGTAGAATATTACAAAATCAGGTGTTACATTCTGTCAAATAGCAACATAGTCCACAATATTTCATCAGGTTCAGTTTGCATTTCTGTAACCAGACAATAGGAACGTATGATACATTTTGTAATTGGATTTAGAGTACAGAAGGCAAAGTAGAAAGTCCTTTAAAATATGTGGCAAAGAGGAAAATTGATGGAATATTTTGAAATTAATAACTCAGAAATTAAGGTCCAGCTTGAAAAAAGAAAAAATAGTGTGACGAGAAATGGCATTTGCAGAGCAAGGGCACTGGGCAAAGGCCTTTTAGTGCTAAATCACTCAACAAGAAGTGGCAAGGTATGACTTGCAGCTCAAATTATGAGGCTGCTGAGAATTGTAGGAAAGTCATTACTTACAAGGTCATTTTGCAAATTTAAAGCACAAAATGTAATGGCAAACCAAACATAAGTATGGAGTATTCTAAGCAGTGGGAGGAAAAGCAATTGGGAACCTTTCATTGGCATCTGGAGGGTCACTTTGGCAGGTCAGAGATTTTATTCAATATTTTTAGAGACTGCACTAGAGGCTAGTAAACTATGCTGTTAGGAGGAAAGAAAACAGTAAATTTGGTAGCAAGAAAAATGTGCACATCTAGTCAACTAGTAATTCATCCAGACACTGTAAGATCTCTTTGAAAGAGGATGGCATTATGAACTTTGTGATCAACCTGTAACCTCAGGAACAGTTAATCAGGCAGGCTGCTCCATTCTGAAAACTGCTGGTGCTCAGGCTGGCAATAAATTGCTATCAAGGGACCTCAAAGTTAGTGCTGTCTGTCTTTCTAGGTGTCAGGTATCCCCGGTTGGTCAGATAAAGGGGATATGTTGACTGTGTTGGCAGAATCAGAGGGAGGAATTGTTGGTTTGGGGATATCTAGTCTTCTAATAGTCCGTCAGCTTCTCAGTAAACATGCTGTGATGATGAACCAGGAACCCAGAAATCCCATTCTGTTGCAGTTCCCTATAAATAGAGACCAGCCTACTCAGGCTTTTATTCTCTTGAGTTCGTGCCACACTGACCTGCAAAGAATTGGGCATCTTTGATCTTCTGAAACCTCACATTCCTGGTTGTTGTTATTCTGCTACACAGGCTGAAGCATCAGAAGTCTAGACACTTCCCTTGTTGTTGGGTTGCCTAGGAGCCCAGCTGGTAAGCAGGGAAGGAAACAGGCACATGGTAAAACCTCTCTGCTGTAATGCTGCCTGGTTTCATCAAGATCAAATAATCTCTCTCAGGTATTTCAATCTTGATTTGTCAATCTGGTAGAAAACCATCCTGCCTGGGAATTTTCAACTGTCTCTTCACAGATGAACCTATTATCAAGACACTAGTTCATAAACTTAGCACAAATATAAATATTTCATGGTAAAGGAAACATATCTCCCATTTATAATTGGATGCAAATTTCCTTTCCTACCTAGACATTCTGGAGTATTCTTGTATAGAGCTTTCAAGGCCGTAACTGATCTGTGGTGTAGATTTGAAGAATTACTGGTATTTTTATAGATTTATCCTCTGACATATATTTGGGTATATATTGGTAGGGGCCAGTAAGAAGGTACATTTGAGGACAGAAAGGAGTCTCTAGTACATAGTTACATGTCAGTAAGTTCTATATTGTGAATTTCTTTTCCTGATCTATTCTATGTCCTATATTATTTACATTATTGTGAGAAGGTGTATCAGAATATTTGCTCAGTTTCAAACAGTTTAAACAGTTTGGTTTAGCAAATATCAATAGAGCTGGAGTGAGGAAGAACCTAAACCTGAAACTACTATATATTTTGTTTCTAGAGTAAACAGCCTCAGCATGGTTGTTTTTTAATTGCTTCTTTGAAAAAAAAAAAGTCTTCCTTGCTTATTTCATGCTGTATCTTCTGTGATCATTAGACTTTATCAACTGATATACATTTCTTTGCTGTGTTGTGAAACAGTTGTTATATATATATGTTGGGATTGGGAGAAAAAACTTTGGTCTTCATTTTATCGAAGACAACATAAAATTTTGTATCAGTGATAAAACTGCACAGAAGAATGCTAAATGTTTTGAACAGCAGCTGCCTATCCTAAGTCTGCTGGGAGTTAGATTTGAAAGGACTTTAAGTCTCGTATATTGAATTTCTGTGTTTGCTCTGCCATAAATTGGTCTTGTTTCTAAAACCCAAAGTCAAAGCCTGATTGTATGAACTCACTATAATGACAGGAAATTGTAAACTAAAGGTAAAGTTTTTATAAATAGTTATTTAACTGTTCAGTCTGACAGACAAGCTTTGGAAAACCTGTGGAAAATAATAATTTTTAATTATTTAAATTGTTACAAGAAACTATAACCTTTGACATTTGGCATGACATGAAATCCAGCATTCTTTATTACGTCGAATGCCAACTGGAAGACCAGTTGAAATTGATGATGTTAAAGGTCCCTTCCAACCTAAATTATTCTGTGATATACAATTAAACCAGAGGATCAGCTGAACTAGCAGCCATATAGACAGGCACTGGAATCAATAGTCAAATCTCGCAATATTTTTTTTTTCTGAATGGGAGGGAGAAATAAATAAGATCTCTTCTGCTTCCCACTTGACTGGTAACTGATACCCAGCCCAAATGAGATTATGTTGCGTTATCCACAGAGTGAGCCTGGTTGGACAGAACAGACAGGCCACAGCTCAGCTCTGTGGTTCATCTCTGCATTGATTCTGGTGAGGACACTGAGGAAAATGATGAGTTGTCCAGTCCCCATTCTGTCCTCTGTTGGCACCACTATAAAGATGACACTCATCGCTGGGTCTAATTGTCAGTCTCTGTGTTCCTGTGTCTTGCTGATGTTCTGGCTGGTCTCCAATGTTTGGCTGTATTTCTGCTTGATGTAAAACCTAAAAAGAATAAATCTAGAGAAACCTTGAATCCTGAAATATTCTGAAGAGAGTTGTTGCCTAATGACCACTTTAATCTGTTAAATTCTGCACATGGTGTTTACATTGACTATAATTTCCATACAGTTGACTTAAAAATCTACTTCTGCACTTGATAGCATGTAGTATTTGGAAATGGCTGCTTTCTATGCCAGGATGCCTTGCTGGCTATGCTGGCACCCTGGGTCTTTTCATAAATTCATGTTATTAACAGGTACTTTGGTACCATCATTTGAGTAGATGGTGTTCTACAGTCTGAAAATCTGATGTCACGGGGCTCTTTTCAATATAAGAAATTATAATTTTATATATATTTTTAGCATTTTTATTGCATACTTGAATACATTTGTGATTTATAAAAATGGTTTTATTCACCTGCAGTCTTCTGTTCTTGTCAACTCTCGGTTCTTGCCCATTGCTGTACTAATATTGATGTAACAAAATGTAACTGAGTCTCGCTACTGTGATATTGGTATTATCCTTTCCTTCCAGAGGTGGTAATTGCAGAATTACAATTTTCTCATTTATCTTTGCAAGAGGAAAAATGATTGCTACAGTTAGATAATATGATTGTCCCTTATCTGAAAGTTTTGTTCCATCACCATTATAAAAGTATTTTCTTCAGTTTATATCTCAATTAAGAATGGATTTAATGCAGCTGTCTTAATTGAAAAAAATGCTGTTCAGACCTGGATTTGACCTGTAAGTTAAGCAAGAGGAAGGTATATTTAAAGTAGATTTATATTCTAAATGTAGACAACATGGAAATTCTGCTGTAATTTTGTAATTTAGAAAACACAATAGCAAAGAACACAGATTTCTGAAACTTGGGAGAAGTAAGAAAATGCTAATGAATACACTTTTTTTTTACGTAGTTCCAGCCCTCTCTTTTTACCTGTCATATGAATTGACCTTCTTATATTTCTTTTAAAAACATCGTAGTAGAAGAGTTTGCATAACTAAATTTTAAGCATGTACTTTCAGAGTTTTGAAATCCATATAATCTGCTTTACTGTTTTAGTTTCTTGATACTTTGTTATACAGTTACTTTACGTTTTCTCATGCTGATGTAGTAATTTAAGCAGATTATTTCTTCATCCAGTAAGTCATTGTTTTGATAAAGATACACATTCAGAAAAGATTATTTCCTGGATTTTGTTATTACAGGAATATATGTTGAAGCTATTTTGGTTGCCTCAATTATACATTTCCAGATGTTACATTTCAATTTTAATTTTGTTTTGAAATTTCCACACTTAGTGTTTTACAGTTGCTTATTCTCCTATTTTTAAACTCCTAAAGTTATGCCTTAGAATATATCAGGGGCTTTACTGGAGAAAATCAATGTCTGGATCTGAGGTGGCTTCCAAGGAAGATAAATACGTGCATAGTTTAATCACAGGAGCAATGAGTGAGTGTTTGCAAGACCTGGGGAAACTTGTGCTGGAAGCTTTCAGACAACTTGCACTGTGTGGAGAGCTTTGGAGTGCTGCTGTAGCTCACATACCTACATGCCACTCAGTTTGACCTCAGGGGCAGGTTTTGGACAGACACCTAAGTGAAGTATCTGTAGAGCCCTTGGTGTGTAAGCTCCCAGGAGAGTGAGGATGTGGTCGGTGCAACCAGTGGTATCTAGAGAACAGTTTTGCTGTCTAGTCACTTGAACAGCTTACAAAATTGCATTGAGGAAGCTTTGCCTAAATGTTGGCATCTTGTACTTTTTGAGACTCCCAAGGAAATCAGAGACATCTGCACAGAGCTGGCAAGTGTGATGAATGGGAATGACCTGCAAGAGCACTGCACACTCTGCAGTGACAGGTAAAAGGCAGATGGGATATTTTGGGGGCACTGGATGCCTGTGTATGAACTGGCTCCATTGACATATTGACTCCTTCCATCAAATGCAATGGGAACTCAGGTGCCAAGTTTCCACATGGAGACACATGCAATTGTGATCTCAGACTGACTCTCACATCTGTACATGCCCACATTCTAGTTTGGTTTTTAGGTATCATGTATAATAGAACCAGGGAGAATGGCTTCAAACTGAAGCAGAGCAGGTTTAGGTTAGGCATCAGGAAGACATTCATTACTGTGAGGGTGGTGAGGCACTGGAGCAGGTTGGCCAGAAAAGGTGTGGATGCCCCATCCCTGGAAGTGTTCAAGACCAGGCGGGATAGGACTATGAGCAATCTGGTCTAGTGGCAGTGGAGTTGGAACTAGGTGATCTGTCTTTAAGGTCCCTTCCAACCCAAACCATTCAATGATTCCATGATGATTCTTTCTCTGCAACCTCAACCTGCCTTTTTAAAATTAAAATTCATTCTCTGAGTGAATTCTCCTAGACCCTTATCAGGTGTCACTGGGACATTTGCAGTTGGGCCACCAAAATGTGTTACAGGAGAAGGTGAAAGCAGTAAGTGATAGTTTTTGGAGAGGTTCTTTTGTCTTGTCTTCAACACTGACAGCTGAACTACATGCATTACAAGACTAGGAGATGCTGTTGTTTTTGACATGTGCTAATGAATGAAGTGTTGTTTAAGTATTTATTTCTGTCTCTTTCAGTTATTGTAATGGATGTATGTTAGATCCAGACTGTGGTCTCTGCTACAAATTGAATAAATCAAGTGTTGTTGAGTCCTCCTGCATTCCTGTTGATAAAGATTCTACAATGAAAGCAGCTTGGGGCAGGTATGTCACTTCTCAAGATTTTTTGGTCTTGTGCTCTACAGAGAGTGTATTTTATGCTATGAATAACAGTTCTGCTTTTTCGTAAAATGTTTCTCTTAAGATGTCCTGGAAGAAAAAGATGACTTGGCATTGTCAAAAATGGGTAATTACTTTCTAACTGTTCTAAAAAAAAGCCTTGATCCTGATATGTTCAGCCAGTTCGGTCTAGTCTGCCACTTAGGAGTTAAGGCAAAAATATAATAGCAGTTAGGAATATTACCTTTCCCTAATGTTTTCATTCATTTGAGGTGGCATATTCCCTAGTTATATAATTAAAGACCTCTGAATTAATCTTCTTTTTAAATGCTTTAATTAAGCCACACTTTTAATATTGACTTACTAAAGAAACCAATCAGCTCAGCTGAATAAACTAAAATGATCAAATATGAAAAGTTCAAATTGTCAGAAGCGTGGATTTTGGCCACAGATTTCTGTGTTCCTGTGCTTAAAAGTGGTGCCATGTCACATGTTACACTTGGGCTATAAAAACTTGTGCATTCATAGGTAAGTCCCAAAGCAACTGCGAAATACATCACACCTCTTTCTTACGCAGCACAAAGATTCCCCATGAAGTCACAGCAATCTTCAAGTTTTCTGAAGTACTGATTATTCTTCTATGGCTTTATGAGTTGGAACATTGCTTTGTAAAGGCTTTATGAATACTTTAATAATGATTATGGCTTGGATTAATCCAGAGTTTAGAATGGTTCAGAGCCACAAGGGAATTATGTAATTACTTTTGATAAAACTGCCTCACCATAATTCATTTCAGCCACCCACACACCATGAACATATTTGGGAAATAGGCAAAGGTTCAGCTGGTGGTTTGGGTTTTTTTATTATTTTTTTACCTTTCATATGTATTTCTCAGAAGTTAAAACCAAATGCCCTAGTGGCAGTGAGTCATATTGGACAAATGTTGAAAAGTATGAAAGTATCTACTAATTGTAGAATCATTAATTTAAAATTATTCTAAAATTGCCCTCCTTTTGATTTCAGTACCATTAGAAATCTTATGCCTATTCATTCATTCCAGGTTCAGAAAAGAGAAGCTTACATTTTTTGTAATCCTAATTTAAAAGCACTGTGATCATTTTGGGGCTATTGCAGTTAATAAATGGTGGTGAAAACTACAAAATCTCATCCAACTTACTTTTCTGTGACTAATTTCAAGGGTGCGTTATGCAACATACCTTGCATATTGCTTGACATCCTGATGTGCTCTGGAGCACTTAGACTCTCATATTTGTAAGGTAACAGATGCCTCTTAGTATTCCAAGTCCACATTCATTTCCTATATGCTATAGTTTTAAATAATGTGTTTGTAATTGGCAAAATTGTACTAGCACGCAGGAAGACATACCTGGGAGCAAAAACTTGTTATGAATAGAGATAATAGATAAAATAGATAAAATCAAGTTTTATTTAATTAGGCTGTTATTGTATAACATAGGAAATGTAGGGATCAGCAGTCCTTTCATATTCCTGATTCACTCT
The DNA here is from genome assembly GCA_013396735.1 of Grallaria varia. Classification (NCBI taxonomy): domain Eukaryota; kingdom Metazoa; phylum Chordata; class Aves; order Passeriformes; family Formicariidae; genus Grallaria; species Grallaria varia. The sequence goes on from VWZG01001518.1 coordinate 131,333, forward strand.
CACACAGCACTCCTTGCTATACAGCCTATTGAAGCAAACTAGACAAGAAAGAAGAAATATTTCCTTTCCATATTGCAAAATGCAGTATTTCCATGTTGTGCAAGAATTTCATGGCATGAGGACCCTGCTTAAACTCTTGCAAGAGAAAATGAAACAGTTTTAAATTTGTTATATTGTCACTGGAATCAAAGTTCTGCCCTAAGACAGAAAACCAATAAAATACCCACATTTCTTTTTCCAAATATTCATCCCCGTTTCTAGTTTTTATTTCATTAATTTCTATCTCACCTCCACCTAGTCTGTGTAATCAGGCAGTTTTCAAAAAGCTGATCCTTCAAGCTGTGAAATGTCAGGTGGCTCCTTCTGTGCCTTCCAAGCCCCATGGAAGAGGGAAGCGTCTCCTCCTGTTCCTCACAGATCCATGTATTTCTGTATATTAGCTCACAGGGAATCACCATAAGTTTTGGTTTCCAAGGGTTCTCATTCACATACATCTCCATTGCCTGAAATTCTGAGTCTGCTTTACAGCAAAATCAGTCACACAAAGCCATAGGATTTGCCTGCCAAGCAAGGAGACTGCTGCAGGGAAAACAGTGTAGTTACTTCCCCAGTTGTGTCTCAGAGCAGCTGGAGTCATCTGGATTTCTCTGGCAGCATAGGCAGAACAAGGGCCTGAGTCAAATTAACGGCACTGGTGAAGGAAATTGCAGACCTTGCTTTCACAAAGTTACTTCTTCGCAGACTAGACATAGAGGGACAGTTATTCTAAAAATAAATGGCATTTTTATGGTCAGAAAGTGGTTCAATAACTTGAAAGATGATTTTGTGATCTGTGGACAGCTGGTAGTCATAATTATTACATGCAGCCTCTTTGTAACTCCTGTGTATTTTGATGGCTTTGTGCCATCCAGGTTTAGATGGATGAGTTTAAATGGCTTAAAACCTACAGAATTACTCTGGCCTTGTATGGCAAATTTATTTTGCCAATAGTTATGCTCAGGAGAGAAGGAAGACCTGAGCTATCTGTTTGGGATTTGCTGGACCTCAGATGTCTGAGCATTGGCAGAAGCAGCAGCTCTCAGTGTGCTGCCTGATGCAGGAGTTCAGAGCAACAGCTTCCCCTGCACTCAGGCTGACGGTGCCGTGCAGGGCATTTCTGCTGCTGTGATCACATTTGGTTTATGATTTTCCTGCTGGGAAACTGGGAGCCGCAGCCACGGAGAGGTGTCTACGGTCACACCATACGATCTGTGTGCACCCGCACAGCTCTGCAGCTGTCTGAACCTCAACTCACTCAGGGGCTTATCTATTCCTGATACAAAACCTACCAGCAAGGTGAGCTGTGCGCAGAGGCACCAACAGGGAAGACCTTGTTATATATTTTTAAAGCTCTCTGCAGCCATGCAAGCTGACATAGAAAGCTCCTGTTTATAAATTTATAGCTTTGTGCTGTTTTTCACTGTTGGTCCCAAGGTACTTCAGACGTAGCAGGCAATGTTTTGACTGTTATCATTAAATACTGTAATATATTTTTATTTGCAAGATGCTTCCCCAGGGCCAGACAGGTGTACTCAACATCACCTCTGTGTTTATTGTTAATCCTATTTATTTGGTTACGGTATGTTCTCTACATTGAGAAGTTGGAGGGGAGGGAAGAGAACAGAGATTTCAGTCTCCTGTGGCTGCCAGCAAGGCTGTTTATGTTGCTGTGGTTGTCATAGAAACACAGGAAGACAATTAAAGCATCCACATATTTTTCAAGAAGAATATACTATTTGGGTTCCTTTGAACATGGGGAATCTCAGGGGCTGGCAGAGGCCCTGGGGGAAGGAGACAGCATAAGAATAAACCTAAGTCCAAGTCAGACCTTAAGCAGCATGGGGGGTGTGCAACGGGTGCACTTATAGGATCTCACATGGAAGACAAGCAATAGAGATTAATTTTTTTATTATGTCATCAGTTATATAAGCCTGACTGGTATTAGAATAACACAGAGAGGAGCATCTTGCCCAGGGCACCAACCCAGGCAGGTGCTTTCCTGCCCTTGGTGTTACTGAACCAGTTAACATAACAGCTGTTGACATGCAAACCTTGCTGTCTCCAGCTCTGCCCAGGGACACGTAAAGGATGATTTCAAGACAGTGAACAAGAATATTCTTAAATTATTCACTTCATAGTAGAACGAAAAGACTTGTGTCTTCTCTCTCGGAATGGTCTGAGGGTTCTGTGTTGGGACTTTGTTCTCCAAGATTTAGGGAAGTTTTGCACTTAGCAGTAGCACAGAAGAGCTTGCAGTTCTGTTCTCTTCATTAACAGTGAATTATGAAATAATAAAAAGCATCATCCCACTTTGACAGATGGGGATGCAATGGGAAGGTTCCAATATGAAGCTCGGGTGACACAACAGAGATCATGGGCAGAGTCTGTCTCTCAGCCCCGTTGGAATGTGGAGGTGATTGCTTTCAGTCCTGTGTTTTCAGAGCACAACCCAAAATCTACTGTTTTCCATACAATTACAATTACTCCCACAGTACTCTCAGAAACTTTGAAACTTCTGTCCATGTAATTGCAATAACCCTAAACATCCGCCAAGAATGCTCTAGAAGAAACTTTGAATTGCATTAATATCCTTACAGTTGAAAGAATAACCATGCAAGGAAAGGAGGTATTAACAGTGCCTTGACATGACATTAACCTTGACATGAGTATGTTGTCAAGACAACAGCAGGCCCACAGCTGTGAGCTAAAAGGCTCTCATGAGCAACTCTGAGCAATCTTCCTCTGGAGAGAATGATGTTGATTTTATACAGTAAACAATTATGAAGAAATAATAACATCATCTGCAGATCAGAGACAAGCCTAGAAGGCATCCTGTCCACAAAATTAGCTGGCAGGTCTGCACAGTCCTTGAAGGAGGACTATTTGAAACTGAAACCTATAAAGGGAGAGGAGATCATTGATTTGCTTTCTTCAGCCATTTTTATTAACTCTGTTAGAGGAACATCTCCCTGCCACAGGAGTTTAATGCTTCATGGAGAGTCCTGCTTTTGTCAATATCAAGAATCATTCCACTCTGTCAGGGCAGTCAGTGCAAAGGCAGGAGTGCAAGAAGAGCTCTGTGTTTGGGAAGCATTTTGTTTTGCTCTGGCCAGTGCTCTTCTGAGCTCCTTCCTTCCATGTAAAATGCATGGCATGTTTCCAGATGATCAGTAACGCTGCTGTGTGTCACTGTGTGCCTGTTGCTCATATCCATCAGTTTGCTGAGGAGTTTAACTGTGTCTTGGAAACCTGTTTTAGGGAAAAATGGATTTAAATTACCTGGGCAATGAGAGAAAATGGGTCAGGCAGGCAGTCAAACCTTGTTTCCCAGCTTCAGAAGAGTCTTCACCTCAGAAGTGTGCCTGATGACCTTGCCATTCAAGCCTGGTTGCTAACTAGATTCCACTGGTTAAAAAAAAAAGAATAAATTCATGGGAGCTCACTTGCTGGGTCCTCTGACAACAGCCTGGTTGATGTCCAACAGGGGACGTGTCAGTATCTGTCACAGCCTCAGCAGTATTCTGGGGAGCGTTACATTTATGCAGTGCTGCCTGTTGTCTAATGCATAGCAGATGAGACAGATCGTGTTAAAATTATTAGAATACTTTTTCTTTGTAAGAATATTAGATTTTTCCAGAACTGTCAGGTTACTTTTCCTGCTTGTAAATAAAGGCAGACATAAATAAGTTCATTGCACTTGTTTTGCTAGTCACAGCATTATAGAGATGCTTTTGCAATGTGACAAGTACATTTGTAAAAGTTGCTGTGACTGCTTTACTAATGCCAAAAGAATGTATGTGCATATTCACACATTTAAAGACTGAGAATCTATTTTCAGTACGTCATGGGGAACAGCCTGACAGACCTTTGCTGTTACCACGGGAAGACTAGCACCAGACTAACAACCTTGCAGAATTAAATATTCCTCTATCCACAGGTAGACTTTGGTAGTTTTGTCGTGCAGGAAGTATTGTTAGAATATTTTACTGCTGAAATGATCATTTGTAATCTTCCTACAAGGACCTGCATTGAAAAATGCTGCTTAATTCAGCAGCAATTAGAGGAAAAACTCGTATTTCTCTTACTAGGTCTTCAGATCAATAGATGAAGGTTATACATACAGTCATGATGCTCACATTTGCCAAGTAAAAAGGCAGTAGAATAAATGATTCAAGAAAGTAGCAGGATCAACAGGGAAATCTCTCGATGGACAATATGCTAAATGTTGACTAAACTGAAATACTCATCACTGGAGTTGGAACCAGAACATAGAATGCCCCCTCTCTACTCCAGTATTGTGTAGGATATAAAACCGAAATATATGCGTTTTCAAATAGAATTAAATGCTGATTATCTTCCTCATTGCTAGTAAGTATGGAAATCTGGAGTAGTCAGGTGGCAGGACGCAATCGTGTTCGTCCTGGTTGATTAGGAGTACATACAGCACAATATTATCTAATATGTGTTAGTGAGGTGTGCAAAAACAGAAATGAGAAAAAGATCTGGAGCTGGTTACAGTCTTTGACAGCCTAACTTGAAGGCACAAAGTCTTTTCTGGGAAGAGGCAATTAGTGTAATCACAGTCTAATGGTGCCATGTACCAGTGTGATTCGTAAAAGCTTGGGAGGTAGAAGAGGAACTTAAAAATGTCTTATTGTCTTATGCATATTTTGATGCCATCTCTGCTAACTAGTAACAGTGAATAAGAGTAGAAGGATAAAGTAATGCAGAATATTGTGTCCTTAATCATAGATGAGCCTGTGTTATTGGTGATGCAGGTGTAGGTAGCAAAAGAAGTGCGATTTTAATACTGTGTCTGCATTTTAGGTCTAAAATTATGAGCAGAGCAACATGATATTCTAAACTGAAACTATTTACATTCCTTTTGGATAATTACTTAGGAATTATTATTAATAGCTCTAACTCAGTACATCTACTCAACTATTGGCAAATTCTGGATGCTTGAAAAGGAGGACAAATATACTCCGTGTAAGTCCTGCATGCGGTGAATGTTTTCTGACTGTGAAATGCCTAGTTTACATGCTGAAGACAGAATTTATTTGTTAGATACACCCAGCACAAAATAGGATTTTAAAGCAGGATTTTTGCATCTGTTCTTTACCTGTTAATTTTTATTGTACTTTGCTGCTAAACACTGCTTCTGAATCTCACTCCATGTTACTATTTAGAAGGAATTCTGGTAGAGGATGAGGAGACAGATGCTGACAGCCATTTGTGTTACTCGTAACAACTACTTCAGATGCTATAACATTGAGGTGACTGGAATATAAAAGCAAAAGTGGACCTTGGGCTAAAACATTCTCAAATGCTGGTTTGTGTCTCAAAAAATTGGGTTATTTAAATGAAAAAATGAGTCAGTGCTCTTCTGTGGTGCATTTCTTTTAAAAGTGGTCCAAAGAAGATGCTATGGTGTTTAAAATTTGAATTTACATTCTGTTGAAGGAGCAAGCTTTCTTCTCATTTCAGTCATTCTCTGGTCATCTGAAAGGGAACTAGGAGAAAAATGCTCATTTCCTGTTTAAAATGCATGTTTACTTCAAGTTGAAAAAGGAGATAGATAGGAAAGTGAAGGGGAAAAAATGCCAATTTGTATGAGAGAATTGTCAGTCTCTTGCCAGTGTGTGCAGATAATTCCTGTAGCTTTTCTCTCTCTCTCTCCCTCTTATGAAATGTACATTAGAGAGCCTTAATTGCCCGTAGGAGCCTGCTGCTAATTAGCTCCTTCAGCTGCTCGTCTTTTTAGGGACAGAGTGAAAGATGCCTGTGCCTCACTGAGAGGGTTCTCCTGGGGGGATGTTGCTGCAGGGGCAGAGCCTGGCCCTGGCACTCGCTCGTCCGAGGGGCTCGGAGAGAGGGGCAGAGCCTGCAGGGAGCTACTGCCGGGACACGGCTGGGGATTGCCCCTGCTGCCCTGGAGCCAGAGCAAAGGGGACTGACTCATATTTGGGAGCATGTGGACTTTTTTTTCTGAGGGGAAAATTTCTGAGAGTTGTTTTTCGCATTTATGCAGTTATAAACTCTGAAGTTTGGATTTAAATAAAAATCCTTGGTGAAATCTGTCTCAGTAGAATCCTTTAAGCTTTTACACTATGAAACTAAGTGAAATTTTCTCTCTTTGGAGGAGGGAAAGTATTTTTGAAAGATGCATGTGGTTGGAAATTTTTGTTGATTAAAAACATTCAACAGAGTTGAACTCAGACCTCCATATAGCAGCTTGTTTAACAGCATCCCTAATCCAAATCTCACATACCTTTATTTTGTAAGTAATTTTTCAATAATCTCATCATCTGATGCAGTTAAATTGTGATACCTTCTTAAAAGAATGAAGGTTTTAAAGTATTTTTTTCACTTTGAGGAAAAATAAATCCACACATTTCTCCATTAGGACTTTTTAGTAGTTCAATATGTTTGATGAGTTTAATTCATAGCAACTATTGTATGTGCTGTCTGCATGTGTGGTTCGTTTCCTTGAGAACGGAGGCAGTAACATCAATCCCTCACTGGCAGAAGATGAGCTGAAATTATTGATTCATTTGATTTAAAGTCATGGCCTTATTTTAACTCAGCTTGGCTCTTAGTACAGGCTAGGAAATGGGCAGTCTGTTAGGTGGCAGGTCATGCTTCTCAACAGCAGCACTTTGGGCATTTCTTCTTGCTTGTAGTGTGTAAAGACTTCCTTTTGTCCTGTAGCTCTCCACAACTGTCACATTAGCTTTGCATAGATAATAATGAGACAAGTTTGAGGTTCTACATGATTATTTAGTTCTTCAGACCTGCAGTTCAGGTGACATATGTTCCCATTTAGCATATTGTCTTGGCAAAGTAACTATTGTTAAAAAGCTCCTATTTACGTAAAAGTTTTTAGATGTCAGAAGCCATGGCAGGTAGATGATCAGTTTGAGTTCTGATGAGTTCTTCTACTGTCAGATCCCAAACTTTGGGTTGCATATAATGATAACGTCTTTGGTACCCAGTGTTCATACATTTCATAAACTCAAGATAATGTTATCATTTATCATTTCTATGTTTTGTGAAATTCATTAGATTAGGCATATATATTGCACCTGCATGCACAAATCAAAGCAGAGCAACACTTCGTGCTAAGTGCTTGCTCTCACAAATCAAGCATGATAATAATTATCTTGTTATAAGTGGTCTTAGAGCCTTGGGGCTCTATTTTCAGTTACAACATTAATGATTTCCAGTGAATTTTAGGGCTGACAGCGCTTTAGATAGCTCTGTTGGATGGTTTAATTCAGAGCCTCCCCAGTACAGCAGGGCTGGGCAGGGTTGTGGTGCTTCGTTCCCCTTCTGAAAAACAAGTTTCTCTGAGCTTTTTAGGGCAGATCTATTGCCACCTACTGGAATCAGGGAAAATTCTTTTTAAAACAATGAACACAAGATGTCAAGTATTGTCTGGTTAGATTTTAGTTGTGATGGCAGACAGTTAAAATGTAGTATTTGTATCTAAATTGCTGTTAAGGAAAATGAATGCAACAGTTGGGTACTCAGATGGTCAAAATGTTATTGTTAGAGCTATTGACATATATTTTTTCCCCACTGCTTTCCTTTTATTTCAGTAGAAATTTCTGAAGGATTGATACTTTAGTCTCTCTTCATTTCCCATTGAAATGTGTGGTTGATTGAGATTTTTAAGGTTTTAACAGCTCTATGGAAAACTGTTTCTGGGCCATGATGGTTTGGCAGACTCCGTGAGGGGCAGGGTCTGCTGCCTGGAATAAGCCATAAACTTTAAAGCCTCAGCAGTGCCTGAAGCCACAGAGCCTGACCCAGGCTGTGCTGTAATTGTGTCACCATGTCCCATCTGTGCTTTGATTTGGGGGTTTGGGTGGGATTTGCTTTGTTTTTCTAAATTGAACTGTAAAATCTCATCATTCGGCCCTAACTTTGTATACCAGGTTTCAACATGAGAGTATAGTTATACACCTTTGTATGTCTAAAATTTGGGGGTAATTAAAAGCAATATTTTTTTTTTCCTCTTTCTTTATTGTTTTCTGAAGTGGTTAGAAGCATTTAGAAAAAAAAAGATTGTAACACTGAAATAGAACCTATTTCATTTGTAGAGTGAACTTCCAAAGAGTATTTCTGCTAAGTTACCTTCCTACAAATTTGCTTTCTTTGTATTTGGTCTTTTTTTGTGATGGTCTTAGAAATACTTTTGGCAATTGTAACTCAAGTGATGCTTTTGAGATGCTGATGACATTCCTTTAACACTACTACTGACACCTGGTGAACAGCACAAGCATCAATAAAGGTTACTTGTAAGTGTAAGTAAAAATAGGAAGTCTGGATGAAATTTGTTTAAATTAACCTCAGATGTCTCAAATTTTGGCCTTGAGCTGTCTTGTAGTTCCTTGACTAATGGAGTATAAGGTGGTCCTTTTTGTTCCTGTGCAGCTGGTCTTTCCCTGTGGTTTATAGAATAGACTTTCTTATGTCATGCCAGCAATTCTTGCATGCTGTTCTGTTAATAATTCTTTAATTAATATTAAAATATTATAGTTATTACTGTTGAGACCTACACTCCACCATTTCTACCAGTATTCATTGAGGTGTTTCGTGGGAGAACAGATACTTCTACAAAAAATAGGGAGTATTTCTGTTATAATCAAAAGAACTTTAGAAATTATAATTATTAAGTAAATTAAATGTAAAGAAAGGTGAAAAACAAAATGAGATTAAACATCAGGGAGAGATTTATTTTGTGGTAAACCTGCATGAAATTCTAAAATGCTGCATTTGACATCATAATCTTTAGACCAGTTTATTTCAGTAATTCAATTACTGAGTGTTCATGCTGCAAGGAGATACAATCAGAGACTAAATGATTTTAAATCTGGAAGAGAAGCTAGAAATACTTGAGTTTGATTGCCTCAATTCTATCAGTAATTTGATTGCAGTCTGGTGCTCCATCCATAAGCTCTCAAACATGTCAGAGTAGTGATGACCCAGAACTTCCACCAAAAATGCCAGGAGCAGTAGAACCACTGCAGTTCAGGGAAAGACCAGGAGTGCTGAGGCACAGAGAGGAGTTTGCCCACAAACATAGTAGTTAATATGCTGGACTATCATGGATGTTCAATGCCAGTCTGTCTTTAACAAAAAAGACTTGAATGCTTTTTTGTCCTGAAAGAGCTCACACAGAATGAAGCCTGCCTGCCTGCAGGCAGTAATAGAGAGTGACCCAATCTGTCTGGGTTTTGCTGGAAAACCTCATGCAGCGCAAGTTAGCCCTGGGAGCCCCCAGGGTGACTGATAGCCACTTTCCAGTTAGCACTCATCACTGAGATTCCCCAAAGGTTTGTCTGTCAGGAGAAATGGCCATATCATTAATGAGCACTCTCTCCTTTCAGTGACATAAGGGAAGCCAGCAATGACTGGATGAAGCCAGACTGGATGTGCATGCTCACCGCTGCTACTGCCTGTTCCAAATTTTCCAAATGTTCTGTGGTTTTTTCTGTACAACCACAGAAAAACCACTAAACAATCTTTAAAGCACATTCTGGGGTCACAGGAAGTCCACAAGTCTTTCTCAACCATGATGGCTTCTAAGAGAGAAATAATAGCTCATTCCGTTTCCAGCTTGTTTCTGCACTACCTTTTTGCTGATTGTCATGTGGGGAGAGCTTTGTGCTCATGTTGTTTAAAATTTATGGAATGGCATCTACTTCATAAGCAATTAAATATTCCCGGATGTCACTTCTTGTGATGGTTTGCCATGTGCCTGTGCTCATGCTGTGGCATGAGATGTTTCTTTTCAGTTTGTGCTTCATTTCTGGGAGCACGATTAAGTGGAGGACTTGTGGCAGCCACCAGGGCAGTGGGAGCAGTAATTCTCCTGTCCCGCTGACTGCTGTGCATGCAAGTCATGTCACTGGGCCACAGCCCCATCCCACACATCCCAGACCTGCACGTGAATACACGATACTGCTGGAGTGCCTGAGTTCTGGGTCTTGCCCTCTGCCACGTCATGGCATTTTTTCTGCTCCATCTGGTAGAATGTAGTGGTTTGCTTGTATTTTTCAATATTACTGTCATAGTAAAATATCTATTGATCGTGAAAAAGGCCTCAAAGTGTTGGGCAGTATCACCTCCATCATATTTAGTCAAATTTCTAAACATTCTTTGCTGATCTGCACCTCAGTGAAGTTCTTCAACAGCTGATAATACTTGAAAGAAAGAACTAGTGTGAACAACAGCATTTAAGTGAAATTTTTCAATATGAGAATTAGGACTGAATTATTTCTCCATCTCGTACGGGAGATGGAGGTTGGATTGACTGAGGCTTCTTAAATACAGCACTGGAATCTGTGAGGCTTCCTGGCTCGCTGAGGGCACTCTGCTGGAGCCCACCTCTTTAAAAGCTTTTATAAAGAGGTTGAGTTCTCATGCACATCAGTAGTTTGGAAGCTGCAAGAAATAGTAAAATTGATCTTGAAAGGGGAATAAAAGAGGTAAAAGATTTAGGGGTAGCAAAGTTGTTCAAGGGCACGAATATATAACATTTTGTGGTGAGAGGTGACATTTCAGTGGATCCCTGGACAAAACCACTTGTAGAGGCACAAACTTTAGCAACAATATATTTGGAAGGGACAAACCGAAGACTTATGTGCTTACTGAGAATATTTCAGTAAGGACTGTCAGATAGTTTGGCACTTATGAAACACTCTGTGGTTATTTTTAATTTTTCGAGATCAGGATTTGTATCCTACAGATGAAAAAGCAGGAAAAACTCTTAGTCTTTAAAGTACACAGATGCAAGTTGTCTGTAAACCATCGGAGTATGTCCTTGAGAGGGGAAAAAGTACAGAAATCTTCTATTGCCTGCTGTTGCCTTCTGAGCCTTACCTGAAATGATACACTCTTTCATTGCTGCTCTTGCCTTCATTTTTTAGCTTGTAAATACACAGAATGATCTTTAAAATTGCAGAAATACATTATTGCATCTTCTCATGAAAACATGTAGCAGTTGTGGACTTTGCTTCTCCTTTAACATTACCTTGCTGGAACTTTAAGCTTGCATGATGTGTCTTTTCAGTGAAGCTTTCTCTGATATTTTTGATAAATATTCTCTGCCACTGAATAACAACATATCAACCTAATAAGTGAGTCATACTTTAATTTGAAAAAAACCCTCTTCAGAATATGTATTAATAAAAAACAACACTGTTTTTACAAGATAAATGATACCTTTAAACTACTTACTCAGTTTTATGAAGAATCTCTCCAGAAATAATTATCAGATTGTACTTTTGCTTATTTATTGTATACACTGGTATTAGATTCTTCATCTTGTAATTACCATTCACTGCTGTCGGTGTTATTGAATTTTACATTTACAAACCTTAAAGTAGTCCTCCGTGTATACATAATAAACCCATTTTTGTCATGGCTTCATAGCTGGAGAATACTTAATTTTTACAGCTATGATTTCAACCTGCCAGCCCCTTAGCTGGTGTTAACCAAATTGTCTTCTCCCAGCTGTTTATTGAATATAGTCTTAGATTTGGATATAAATGGATACAGATGGGATCCCTGTGTGCTCAGTTTGTGCAGTAATATATTTAGACATTTGAGAATTTTATTTATTTTGTAAGATACTATTTTTGTTTAAATATGTATAAAATTATTTTTAAATCCTTTCCCAAAAAACAATGCAAAAAGATCTTTTTTTAACAAAACCAAAACACAATCTTTAGGATATTTTTGTTCCTTTCTTTTTGTCTTATGTTTCATGTCTGTTGAAAATTGGAGCAGTTTTGAAGTATTTCACTAAAATTTGAGTGAAATAAGTCATATTCCTTCTTTTGTTTTCCCTTAGCTGAACAGCTAATTTTGTACCTGAAAGTGTCCAACATTGGAAAAAAACACAAAATACCATATTTTGAAACTGTGACCTGTTATCTAGTGATTGAAGTAGTTAAAATTGTCATAGGCAGAAATGCTTGAAGGACAGTGACATTCAGCTAAGATGCTTATGCTCAAAACTAATTAAGATTTTGCATTTTGATCAGGTTTTAATTTGAATTTTGCCCATTAAAATTCTGTATATATGACTGCTGGGTATTTGTTAACTGAACAATTGATTATATTTCATAGTTGTGTGATCTTTCACAGGTTTATGCACTAGTAATATAATACTTGAATTATTTATGAAATCATACGATTTATTTATTACTAGTTAATCTTAAATTAAAGCAAGTGTGTCCAGTCAGGATCAGAATTAGTACTAGAATAGGGCACTCTGTAGAGCACAGAGGTGTCAGATGTTTCCTGACACTTTTATTACCATCTAATACTTCGGAAGAGCAGGAAAAAGCTTGGAAAGAAAAAGAAGTCAATATCTGTGTAGTGTGATTAAGGTAATTGTGTCTCCTGTAACAACAAAACAGGTATATGCTTATTTCTGCTCCCAGTTTGCAAGTGTGCTGTGTCTGGGACTGGTGTGCATGTGTGTCTCATGGGTACTGGCAGCTGCTGGGAAGCCTCAGGTGGCTGGGCTCTGCCACTGGCTATAAACATTACTCTGTGTTTTCCTGGTTCGACTCTGTTTCTCAAGGCAAGGAGTGCATGAAAGACGATGAGTGAAACCTGCTGGACAGTGTTCTGGCAGTAGCAGAGATTTGTCTCTCTCGCCTCCTCATACATATGATGAAAAATGAAGCTTGAAACATTTGGGGTGTGACTGCAGAGTGGGAAATTGTAGCCAGTGGCCTGGAGGTGGCCGGCAGGACTCTGAAGGCACCAGTGTAGGTGTCTACCCTTTGGAATCCACCTATTATGTGGTTATAAAAGTGCTGAAATATCCAGATCAGCAAACAGTTGAGAACCCCTTTGATGTGATTAATTTTGGAGAGCTATTTGTCATGGGGAAAATCTGCTCTTGTTTTCAGTCAGTTGCTCAGTTTATTCAGAATGATTAGCAGCTCCGCCAAGCTATTTATTTATTGGGCATATTCAGATGCAGTTGCAAAGCTGAAATTTCTCACCTTGAGAAAATGCAAGTCTACAAATTCAAACTCTCTATTTAACTAACTAACTAATAATATAAAAAGAAATGTTCAACTGTGACCAGGTGGCTGGAAGAGACATAAACCAGAACAGCATACTAATCTCATGCAGGTATACATTCTGACATGACTGAGAATCATGGAATCATTTAGGTTGGAAAAGTCTGTAGTTATAGCAGATCCTATAGCAGGGGGCATCAGCATGATAAAGACTGCTTTTCATCTGCTGAGGTGCAGTTTGTGTTCTTGCTGTAAACTAAACTATTTTTCCAAGTTTTTGAAGCATGTGCTAGTATTTTAAAAATTTTTTGCCCGCTACAGCAAAAAGCTTCAATCAATGTCCCAAAACTCTGCTGGTATTTTTATGCAATGAAGGTTAAGCAATGTCTAGCTGAATCTCATGAAATTTTATGGGAATGGTTTTTCAAGGCAGCATCTGTTTGTTCTTTTCTGGTTTTTTGCATTGTTTTCTTTGTGGTTTTTTTTTCAATTGCCATCATCTGGTGTAAGAAGCTTCATCTGCATATTTTTAGCAACATCTGGTTTGATGGATGAATTATTTCTCCATGTAAACTACAAAGTCAAAGTGATAAATGCAAACTTCTCCAGAGATATGTGGAGCTTCTGAGGCACATAACCAGTATCTAGGGAACTGTGACAAAGCTTAGGAATTATTGATTCAGACATTAGTCAGGTTTAAATTAATCTTTTCACTTTCAGGTCAAGAGTGGCAGTTCACTTGATACTTTGGATAGCATCTTACCATATGTATATATAAAAATTAAGCACTTAAATGGAGCAGAAATTTTTCTTTAAATCAGTATATGCTGATTTATAGTGAAACTATACCTTATGGTTTCACTGGTTTCTATGGGTTCTGCTAATGTAACTATTTTGGATGTATATGGGTGGCTTAGAGAGGCCAATTGATGGACAGGGTAGAGGCGGTTTCCAAAGTTCTCCTTAGTAACATGTTTGACTGCCACTAAGTTATTCTACAGTTCATCTGGTACCTTGCTAAATTCTGTCCTCTTAAGTAATTTAAAGATAGTTAGAAGTTTGTTCAGGCAACTAAATGCCTTTAGCAGAGGAAAAGGGACTTGAAGGTATGAGAATCAACCCAAATGTTGAAGTCCAGATTCTTCCACAGGAGGAGTAATTGCTTGTGGATAAATAATCTTAGTTGTTCCCAAGCAACTTTCACAGAAACCTTCCCCAGTCCAAACAGCAGCTAAATTACATCTCTTTGGTCCTCTGTCCTTTCTGTGACAGACTTCAGATGAAAATATGAGTCAATAAACTTGGCATAAATTTATATTGTTCAGTGGATTGGCATAATATACAAGTCAGAACTCTACACAGGAGACTTTAAAAATCTCCCTTGAAAGAGACCTTTTCTAAATCCAATATCTTTGTGTTACACTGCAGGCTAAGTTTGCAAATTGTAGATTACCATCATCTTGATAACCCAGGCACAAAAGTCTGGCATAAGAGCAGTCCCTAAGTGGTTTTACTCTTGTTAGAACTAAGAAATGAGGGATTAGTGAAACTGTGAATTATCTCTAAAATCTTTCAGTGCCATCAGCACCTGAAGTCAAAGTATATTTCAGAGCAGAATGTATAATTTTGAAATATGCTTGTTCTAACATGCATTTTATGGAGATGAATGATCACATTAGTGATTTTCTTCAGAAGTCATTTCCTTAGCCTGATTTGATTTGAATTTTGACCTTTTTAGACTTTTTATCTAAATCCATTTAAGATGCTTCTGAAGGGCTTAAAGGACAACAAGAAGTTGTCTTTCATATGAAAAATATGTGAACTGTTCAAAATGAAACATTTAATTCTCACAAAAGGCATGTCATTAGGGCTACACAGTCCTCGTTCTATGGCAAAACAAAAATTAATGGAAATTTGAGAAGCCCTGAGGAGTAGGACTTGGGGATGTTGATTCATGAGAGGCTCAGTGTGACCTGGCAATGTGCAATCACAGCCCAAAAAGCCAGCTGTGTCCTGGGCTGCATCAAAAGACGTGTGACCAGCAGATCAAGGAAGGAGATTCTGCCACTGTGCTCTGCTCTTGTGAGACCCCACCTGGAGTGCTGTGTCCAGCTCTGGGACCCCCAGCACATGAAAGATGTGGACCTGCTGGAGCGAGTCCAGAGGAGGGCACAGAGGGGTGATCAGAGGGCTGGAGCACCTCTCCTATGAAGACAGGCTGAGAGTGTTGGAGCTGTTCAGCCTGGACAAAAGAAGGCTCCAGGGAGACCATAGTCAGATTTCCAGTACCTAAAGGGGACCTGCAAGAAAGCTGGAGAGGGACTTTTTACAAGGGCATGTAGTGACAGGAAAAGGGGGAATGGCCTTAAGCTGAAGAAAGGTAGGTTTAGATTAGATGTTAGAGAGGAATTCTTTACCATGACGGTGGTGAGGCACTGGAACAGGTTGCCCAGAGCAATTGTGGGCTGCCATATCCTAGAAAGTGTTCAAGGCCAGGGTGGATGGGGCTTTGAACAACCTGATCTAGTGAAAGGTATCCCTGCCCATGGCAGGGGAGTTGGAACTACATGATTTTTAAGGTCCCTTCCAACTCACACCATTCTATGACTCTGATTTTCTTCTGTGTGTTTCAGCTTATGAAGGTAGCTGCTCATCTGCTCCCATCATATACACTCCCTTCATGCAGGACAAAATTCAGAATTTTACTGTTAGTACATTATACACTAATCATTAATATATTCTTCAGCAAAATAATAGATCTTGTAGAGGTAGTAGTAAAGCAATTGAATTAGCACAGTAACAGAAACTGAAAAAATCTCCAGCCTTGAAGGAGTGTTATTTTTGAAAATACCCAGCACTGCAAGACGCTAGCAAATGCAGATGTCTTCGCTTTTACTCCATGTACCATGCTGCTTTACTACTGAAGGATAAGCAAAGCACATTTTGTTACTGCAAGGTTTCTATTAAATCTAGTCTCCGGTGCTGTTTTTCCTGTTTCATTGCGCTCAATCTGCTTTCTTGCAAAAAAATTTCCTCTCAGTTAAGGGCGTATAGCGGAGAATAGAAGAGTGGCTTCAGCCATAGGAGGCTTTGGAGACATCTGGTTTTCCCTTGTATCATTTGTGTTCCACTCTGTCAAAAGTAGGACACACCTGGGGAAAGATGACAGAAGAATGAAACATGCTGACCTGCCTGCAGTTGTGTCCGTATGAATCAGCAGATTGGTTTGTGCTCATGGAGATGTGTGCAAGATAATAAACCAAGTATGTCTTTGTTTACAGGAATGTTTGAGAGAATGAGTGAGCCCTCTCTGAGAAGCTGCCAATCTGGCTGGGGAGAATGGAGAAACTCATCTCAGCACCAAAATGCTTTAAAATGCTCATCAGCTTGTATTCATTACAAACACCTGCAAATGAAATTAGAGTAGCAGTAAATGAAGCAAAAGTGATGATGTTGAAACTGTGTGAAACTGAGCACTTCTTTGATCTTGCAGTAAGCAGCTATGCAGGGTTGAGCAGGAGGTCCAACAAGATCACTGGGTGTTCAGTAATTAATCTTTTAAACACCATTTCCTTAACACTTAAGGACTTTACCGTTTAAACATGGATTGTTCTCCAGCACAATTCAGTCTTCTATATGCCTTGTACCTGGGACACAGCTCAAACCTGATTTAACCTAAATGCTGTGAGGAGTACCTAGAGTGGTAGGGAAGCATCAGGGTGGACACTAACAGGGAATGAACCATGTATCACACTCATTACGTAGAAAGAGTTGCTGTGCTGAGTCATGAAGGAGCAAAGTGATGGAAGAGAGAATCTGAGTGATGCTTAGAAGCAAGATGAAGAAGTAGGAAGATGAAAAATCTTTGTCATGGAAGCTGCTGGTGTCTTAGGCTGATGGGTGCTCTAGTGGCCAGGTAGCATCTGAGGCCATAAGCTTGCTGTGTCCAGGCATGAAGGACATATCTTTGAGAGGGATGTTCAGTTGACCTGTTTTGTGTGTTTTTCACCTCAAGACTGAAAGTGGATCTCTGCCCTATCCAGGAGGGCCTTTTCAGGAGGGCTCAGCAAGGCAGAGCGGTGGAAGGGTGGGAAAGTGCACAACAGCACTGGCTGCTCTGCTGGCACCACAAAGAGGGTTTGACATGTCTCTATTTGGTCAGGTGCTGCTCAAGTGCAAGGTGGAACTGCAACTCTTACAGCTCACTGCCATTAAGGCAGCATTAGGGTTTGTCCAGGATTTCAGTTGTGCATTTTCCCAGTATTTGTTGGGTTTAAATGTATTTGAACTTTGGATTTCCAGCTGTCCTGAAATTGATTTTGGAGCTTCACAGGGATATCCTGCTTTAAATGGTGTCCTTTTGATAAATCAATGATGGCTCTGAAGCATTTCAGGGTGTCTGTTGCTCTACCATCTCACAACTTTTTGGCCAACTATCACCCACTGCAGGCATGTCATCCATTCTGTTCATTCTGGTTTCCCTACTGTCAGGAGGGTCATATCCATCACGTAAGCTCTCAGCTGCTCTGGAAATCATAACCCAGGCAGATGTTCAGCTCTCTGTGGTTTGTGATTTCTTCTTTTCAAGTAAATAACATTGTTTGCATATGAAAGAGTAGTGTCTGCTTAAGACTTCTCTCCCAAAAGTACATGGTTTTTCATCTCTAGCAATTGATGTGGTGGCAGCTGAAAAGTTTCTCTAGTTGCATTTATGGCTCGTCTCTTTAAACAAGTGCTAATTTAACAAAAAACAAAGTCACCAGAATTCCTTTAAAATACATTATATTGTTTGCTGTCAGAGCGGAAATACCTGATTTTATATCTATTCCTCAAAATGCATCATTTCCACATAGTCCTTGGATTAGAGACACTTTTTTTTCACTAGCTAATTAGAAATGCTAAACTATTTCACTGTGAAGAAAAGAAAATATATGCCTCTTTTCCTTATGACTTCACTTGACTGTGGCACATTCCATAGATATTACTGATGACAGCCAAAGTGTGCAACATGTAGTTAGTTTATCAATGGTATAAGGACTAACTTCCATCTGACCTGAAATCCTTGGATGGAGCATCTTTAGCTTGAAGTCCTGCTGCTGCAACTCTTTTTGTGCACTGTGTGATATTCATGTGAGTGGCGTTGTTGATTTTGGTATCACTACTTGTGTAGTGAAGAATGGTTTTTGGATGTAGATCTGTAAACAGAAGGCAAGTGTTAAACTCAAGAATGTTTTGCTGATCACTCTTCCTAAGACCAGACTTGAGAAAAAGACACGTTTCTGAATGTGAAGCTTTCCTCAAAGATCTTGAAAAATTAACATTGGTGAAGTTTTTTTATATTAATTGTACATTTGTCAGCTTTTCTTAAGACATTACTTATCATGCTTATATTGAGATATCACCCATTTCCTTGAAAATTCTTTAATATAAAGGTTTTTTGTTGTTTTTCAGGTGTTCAAACGAAACAGTATTCAAAAAGGAAGACTTGTTTTGGGCATACAATTTCTGCCCCACTCCATACTCTTGGACAGCACTTCTGGGCCTTATTTTGTACTTGGTTTTCTTTGCACCTGGTAAGGAAACATTAGTTTTCACGTACAAGTTATAAAACTGTAAAGTGTCAAATAGTGAGGCTACATGTTAAATTTACTTTTGAGTCCAGCCATTAAACTGAGATTGATCTTTTATCCCTAACTCTTAGGGATGGGTCCTATGCCCTGGACTGTCAATTCTGAAATTTATCCCCTTTGGGCTAGAAGTACAGGCAACGCATGTTCTTCTGGAGTCAACTGGGTTTTCAACGTGCTCGTGTCACTGACATTTCTGCATACAGCTGAGTATCTGACGTACTACGGTAAGTAACAGTATGTGTCCATGTGTGCGGTACTGCTGTTGGCACAGAGGGTTTCTGTGCATTCTGTGTCCCTCAGTTGGTTTTGCTATGAAATGTCAACTGTGAATGAGGTGTTCTTAACCCACTGTGGTTGTGTGAGACTAGAGATCTGATACAACCTTCCTGGATTATAGAGTTTGGTCCAGATTTCATAAAAACCATTTATTTCTGTCCTTAACTGAGAACCTAGGCAGTTGGTTAAAACAGAGAAGCTGGAAAAAACCCCACTTTTGACTTAGTGAAATATGCTAGTTCCCAGTTAAAGTGACAGCATCTGCAGTTTTCCAGTTTGTGATGGCATTCAAGGCCAATATCGGAAGGTCCTTGCAGAAATACAGCGGTTGATTAAGTCCTGTCCGCAGGAGCCTGTGGAGCATTTGTCAGGTTACTGCTCAGCCACTCCAGTAGAAGTCATTTAAATTACATTAAGCTGCCAGGGAGTTGCTGTGACCTTCACATCATTACTAGTACAGAGCCATTCAGCTCTACTCATTATTCCTTTGAGCCATCAGTCTAGCAACACATGGCAGGTAAATGTTTGTTTGTCCTTTGGTACCTTCTCTGCCCCTCTAGGTATGGTGGATCGTGGGTGGGCACGAGCTCTTTCTCAGTACTAATTGTCTCCGCAGAGAACTTTTAAATAATAATTAGGTGTTAGAGTAGCAAGCATTATTTTAGTCCTGACTTATTCTTTTGCTAGAGTTTCTCATTTTAAAGAGTTGTCCTAATGTGTACTTCGCTGTCAAGATGAACTAAGAAAGCTCTTGCCTTCCACATCTGATCTTTTTATTTGGGCATGTGATTGTCTAATTGCTGTTTATTTTAACAGCAGAGTGACTCGCCCAGAAAGGATGTGTATTATTATCTAATTGAAATTGCCTTTGTTAATTTACTTTGCTGCAGAATGGTGCAATAAACACCCTGCTCCTACACCCCCCAGCTCATTGTTGTAACTGTGCCTGTCCAACCTTTGCTCCCACTCTGCTCAGGCAACAGAGAAGGGATGGGAACCTCTGTAACTGACTGTGCCAATTGTTTTACATTGCAGGAGCCTTCTTCCTCTACGCAGGGTTTGCTGCCTTGGGACTAATTTTCATCTACGGCTGCCTTCCTGAGACTAAAGGGAAAAAACTAGAGGAAATTGAATCTTTGTTTGAAAACAGGCTATGTACATGTGGTATGTCAGATTCCGATGAAGGGAGGTATATTGAGTATATTCGGGTGAAGGGAAGTAATTACCATCTTTCTGACAATGATGCTTCTGATGTGGAATAATTTTCAGCTGCTGATGTATTTAATCATTTAAAAGCCTTCTGGGGGAAAAGCAGCTCTCTGATGACCTCACTGCCCTGCTTCTGGTCTGGTTCTCCTTTCTACTGTGCAGTTAAAAATGCCTTCATATTCAAAACTGCTCCATTTGGGAGGAAATTCAATATGCTAGTGTTTTCTTGATAACTAAAAGCAATGGCTTCCAAAAGAGAGTGAATTCCACAATTATGTGACTTTACCAACTGTGCACGACCCTGCGCCATCCCCAGGTATTTGGTAGGGTGCACTGTACCAGATGAAGCCAGAAGGCTGTCCTAGATGGTCAGGGGCTGTCCTTATCCTCAACACTGACAAAAGATAAAATAATTGAGTAGCTAATCAGAAAGCAGCTGACAGCTGTCGGATCCCCATCCCATTGCAGCCTAGAAAGTAGCTCTGTTGTGCAGTACAACCAAGGATGAATGCATAAATTGCTGTAACAGTGACCTTTTCAAAGGATTAACTGATTGGGAAAATACAAATATTTGTTATGTCCATCAGAGGGGACATGTCCCAAATTTACCCTAAGAGAATTTCCATTGTTATTTATTAAAGATAGCAAGTAGAGAGCCATACTCCCCTGGGTGGAGGTTCACTAGGGCGGCGTGTGTCCGTGCTGCCCTGGGCGATGGCCCCTCTGCTGCTCTGGAGTACACACTGCGGTGGGGAGTTTGTCTGGTGAGAGAAACTGCCGAGAGTGACTACTGAGAGCAGGAAAACAGGGCTCAGGGTGTGGCCACACCTAGGGATGGGCTGCGATATATTGCTACGTACAGTGTAGACGCTTCAGTTAGAAAAAAATGGTATTTGTTTTCCTTTTTTGCATTTGAACATATTGGTTTATGCCTAACACAACACATTGTTGGTTGAAGGCAAGAGAAGGAGGGGAGAGGGTTTGTGCTTCTAAATGCGCAGTGGTCGTCCCTCCTGCGCCTTTTGCTTGGGAGTAAATACTGCCTTCAGTTTATCTCCATGTGTGCAGAGTAAATGACTCCCAGCACATTTTTCTTTCAAATGTCTTTAGTCAACTGGTGTCTTGCTGGATCTAAAGAGAAATATTAGCAATGTGCAGAAGCCTATATCTCATGTTAATTGCCTTACCAAAGCATTGCAAACTTGTCAAGAAAATGTCAGGCACAAAAATCAACTTGGCTGCCTTTAGCATGATAATGAAACTATGAATGGTATTTTATTTGCCTGCCATGATTGCTTGCCTTGGCAAATTGAATTTTATGTAGCTACATAAAAATATTATGGGGTTTTTTTTATCTTGTCCTGTCCTAACTGCTTTAAGTCTTCAAAGATACGAATTTGAAAGCATCAACAATTAAAATTCTTATCTTTGAAACATTTGCTTCATGAAAGAATGTGGAAAAATTCCTCGCCTGTGGGCTGCCACCCATTTATTTGGTAAAAAATACATTTATCTTTCATTGTGTAAAGATTAAAGAAGTCGTTGGGTTCGTTAGCTTTTACAGATTTGGTTTATGGGCTTTTCTTGGGTTGAAAAATATTTTTAATGTAGGATTACTACCAAAACCAAGCCTGGACATTTGTTACTAAATTATTTTTATCGGATAACATTGGGTTTTGTTGTTGTAAAGAAGCCTGACATTATGTTATCTAATCTTCTATGGGGGCAGTTCTTACTCTCCAATTATTGACCTTCAGGGATTGGGTGTAATTTGTGTTATTTTCTTTTTTACTTCATTAATCAAAGAAATATTTTAGAATGAAAATGTTTTAAAGCATCCTTCTGTGATGTGACTGGGACTAAAAGAGGAAAACAGTGGACAAAGGGAATTTCAAACAAATCATTGCAAAGAGTGGCTCGACCTTGAACGTCTCCTGTGCGGTGAGAAGGCTGGATTCTCACACCTCCCAACTTGCCTCCCTTTTAAGCGCACAATATTTTTATGCTTGAAATCACCAGCTGTTTAAAATGCTCAGGTCCCAGAGCGACCTACAAATGCCCCTGCCGTGGGATGTCTCCATTAGGCTGTCACCTCTTTGAAACCTTCACTGAAGGTGCAGTACCTGAAAGGAGAAAAAGGGATCCTTGGCAGAGACAAGAACAAAATCATTTTAAAGCCAAATTAGTTTCTATCTGAAACAAAAAAACCCCATGTGGCTGATGGGTTTAGGTGGGTATTGACTGGCCTTTGAGGATAGGGACTCACAGTTCTGATCCCCCCAGAAGCATGAGCCCACGCTCACTTTACACCCATGAACGTTGCCCTGCTAGACATGTTTTGGTGGGGCAGGTGCACGGTGGGAGCAGCGTCCCTGTGCTGGCCAAGCCAGTGCTGCCCTCGTGCTGTGCCCACAGGTCGAGGAGCCACCACAGTGCTTGGGCATAGCTAAACCAAAGTCACTGGAAGGATCACTGTCACAAGATCAGCCTCTTCTGTTTTGCAGGCAGTGCTGGGGCTTTTTAGCAGCAGAAGACGGTCTCTCTCTGCCAGCCTCGTTTCCTGGATGTTCTCAAAAGTGGTGCTCAGTTGCACACAGCGCTGGGCTCATTTTCTCACACAAGTTCAGTCTTACTGAAAAGAGTTTCCTGAAGGTTTGTATCTTATGTCCTTTTTCATGAGGCATATCAAATGAAACATGCAAAACATATGGGCTTCTTCATTGTCCCTCCCCTTTCAGTGCCCACAGAGAGCTGGGTTTAAGTCTTCCTTTTAGGGGTGCTTTACACCAAGACAGCATTCCATACTTTAGAAACACTGAACCTAGTACCAAGCATCATGTGTAATAAAAAGGAGATCAGACACTTCAAATTTATCTTAAGCAGTTAAGGTTTTATTTTTAGAATCTATGAACATTTACAGTTTATGAAGAAAATTAGATAAATGTTTCTATTTTGCAGATTTTTTATATTTTTGCATATTTTAAGTTTTAATAGATTTTTGCTAAGGGTAGACTTAGTAACATTAGATAAAAGAATAAGAACACAGTGTATCTGAATAATTTCTTATTGCAAGATTTTAATTTATGAAGTAGCATAAATAATATGTCTAAGCACAATATTCTTTTATTGAATGCTTTCTGCAGAAGATGTGAAATTGTTTCTTCTCAAGGACTGCACACTTAATTCAGGTATTCAGGTGCATCAGGAGTACTAGAATAATACCGCTGGTAGAGTTGGGAATATTCATTATACACAATTGGAGATATTTTAATTCTGATTAATCTACCAACTCTTCATGTTGTGAGCTAATAGCAAGTACAAAAGAAACAAGTCCTGATGCATTTTTAATATTTTTTATTTTACTTCCTGTTAATTTACATATAGTAGTTAGTTCACCACATTGAAATTAAAAAGTGTTGAGGGGGTGAGGTAATTTGGCACGTTTCTTCCCCTTGTCACTTTGTTGATCAAAATAATCTTTTAACAAGAGAACCAAACCTGTTTTGAAAACAGATGTAGACCCTAAACAAGACCCAGGACTTGTTTGGAGGGCTGAAGTCACGTTGCTGTGCAGGCACCTTGGATAGGTTGCTCTTGTAGGTGTTTCTGCCTTCTCAGTTGCAGTGACGACCCTGGTGGAAATTGTCCCGGAAAGCCCAGGACAAGAAAGGGTACATCACAAGGACCATTGTTCCAATGCCAGCTTTTTTTTGCGTGAGTTGATAAATGCAGCATTTTACTCATGTAGGAGTGAGGGTTGGGAGGGGAAAAGAAGGAAATGATGCATGAAAAGCCCCACAAAGTCATGTTTCAGTAGATGGGTGTGACGTAGCCAAACAGGAGCAGTCTCTGGTTTGTCATGATTTATCCATGTGGGATAAGGATGGTGGGGCCGAGGGACTGTGCTTGGTGCTGTGGATAGGAGTGGTGGTGCTCTCAGGCTGAGGGGGAAGAGGGGCCCAAGCACTCCTCTCCTGTGCCTGCGTGGCGGTGTGTACCTGGCAATGGAATTGGCAAAGCTAGTACTTTTTTCCTTGGTGAAATCTCTTTAGCCTTTTTAGTTACTCGAGCTGAGCACTGGGAAGAGGTTTTGAACTTTGGGGGCTGCAAGAGTCCCTGAGCAAGGGTCTTCGCTTAGGCCGTGGGGTACTGGGTGCAGTCCCACAGACATTCAGTGGGCTAGTAACAGAGAGACCCTGTACTTCTCAGCTTTATACCCAGCTTTCTACTTCTCAATGTCAACACTCTTCTAACGTGATCTTCTTGACATTTTACTTGTGCTTGCATAAGAGGCTTTGTTAGTTGAACATCATTACTGTGAAAGAGGCAGAGTCTTCACAGCATGGAGAGATCTTGGGGTAGAAATCCAGGCAGAAGAGACAGTTCTGCAAAGCACTTTAGAGAGTAAGATATGTGTGCACTTTTTTCTGAGAGTCAAGCTAACCAAACCCATTCCTCTGTATTGGGAAGAAAACCAAGCTCTGTGTACCAGGCCAGAAGCAGATAATGCCACAATATGTGCTTTATGGCAAAATGTGTTTTTATTGCGGGTAACATTTACAGCTTACATGTAGCTGCTGCCTATAAAGTGACTCAGTTGTTCTCTGGATTTTAACAAGTCATATTTTTGTGCAAAAATCTTAGTGGTTTTCTATGATCTTCATCACCTTGTGTACAGCACAGTTAAGCATAATCCACAAGTGGTCTAGATTGTGGCAGTGTTACAAATGTCAGCACAGTAAAATTCTAGGTGAACATTGTTAAAGAAGTATTGTTGTTTGTGATACTGGGAGTTAAAACTCCTCAAAGAAAACTATATATAGATTTTAAAAGTCTGAAAACAATGGCAGTTCTTATCTATTTTGTGTATGTTTTCATATAGAGAAGGAGTTTTTTATGTGCCAATAACCATCACTGTAGTGTTTTGTAAATGGGTGTTAATAGTGTTGCAGAGTTCTGTAGATGAGAATACTTTAGCCACAATGACCTGTTAGTGTGAACCAGCGGCATGTTTTTAATCTTACTCTCACCTCTCATCAGAGGTGCTCACTCGTTGGCTTTAGTAGAGCTCACTCATGACAGGGGAGTTTGACAAACATCAGGCCTCAAGAGTACAGACTTCATCTAAAATCCCTACTTTTTCATGTTGTCCCTAGACAGTATGTTACATGTGAATGATCTGGCACATGTAATTTTATAGCTTCAACTCTGGTTCAGTTACACTCCCTGATTTTGTTTAGAAACATTTTTTTTTAAATTTCATTTGGCCTTTCATTGCGTTTGTATGAATAAGGGGCACACTGGTTAAGTATGAAGATCATCCACCTATTTCTAAAGGAACTGTCTGTTTCTGAAGTGTTAAAATAAAGGCAAATTTCTCTTGCTGCCTTAAACATTACACAGACTTTGGAGAGGACTGAATGTATGACCATCATCATGGCTTCTGCAGGAGTAACTTCATGGACCTCCGGGAGTGTGAGACGAGGTGGTTTCATGGTGCTGGGATGCTGCGTTGCACAGTAGGCCCTGCCTGGTGCACACCTGCCATCTGTTTGATTTAAAGTGTTCCAGTATTCCCCATGAAATTGGTAGGATTATTCACATGCTTGATATTCTCCATGTGCTCAGTGTCCTGCTGGTCCGGGACATCTCTGGGAAGTGGCACGAGTCATGTCTCTGCTTTCCATGGTGAATCTCACTCTTGTACAGAATGGTTAACCGGGTCTTTTTGTGACAAATGCTATGTAGAATATTTGAGATGTTACTGAAGACCAAATTGATAGTAATAATTCCATGTTGAATAGGAACATGCACGTGGTGCCATCAGGCACGCTGTAATCCCTGGGCATGTGGTATGGTATTCAGTACAAAACAGGTTTTGGCAAAACTAATTGCTGGGTTGTCCAAGTCACTTCTTAACCATGTCAAACATGTGCCATTTCCATTTCCAACCAGTCAAGCCTATAATGTATGGAAGTGTTGTACATTTTCTGAAACTTAAGTGATGTAAAGTTATTTGACTTCTGTTCTGATTGCTTTAATGAAATTTGGTCTTTACATAAAAATAAATATCTTCAAAGAATTGTCAGCGCCAGAAGTGTAAATGAACAAAATAAAAGGTGAGATACTTAATTACAGAATCTTTCTCAAGATTTCCTTTGTTTGGGTATTTGGGTCACCTTTTAGAGTTGTAGCATTGCATTGCTCAACAAAATGAGCTCAAATAGGCCATGGGCTTGCCTGAAATAAGTGAAGGGTAAGAATAATTTGAATATGATTTTAATATGATGTATTTCAAATGAGAGAGTGGTTCTGTGATGATGGGTACACCAGGTAAGTGTTCCTTCCTTTCTGGAGGATTTGTTTGAAGAGCTGCATGCAGCAATGCAGAGCTGCCAACTGTTGCAATGTCCCTCTATAGGTTTTCGATGGTCCCTGCCCTAACAGACCAATTTCCTGACAGCAGTTTATACCATCAGACTTATTGATTATTGATTGGGAAAAGAGGAGGAGTTGTTATTTTCTAATGGGGAAATGTCCTAACTCCGTGTGTTTTATTAAGAAAACTGCTTGAATCAGTTTGATGATTACAAAGAGCAGCATGACCATGGGCTGCCCTGGCTGTGCTCCCCACTGTGATGGAGGAACAGCACCCACTACCAAGTGGAAATTAGTTCTGTTACCTCCGCCTACCACAGACACCAGTATCGGATCCTTGTGAAGTCCAGAGTTGGTTCTGACAGAGCTGTAGCCTTTTGATGAAGGATGCAGAGAGATGACAACCGATGGGGAGATGCTGGCAGTGGGGCACTGCTCAGCAATCCAGTATCTGTGGCAGAGCTTGTCTCCGGGAGGTGAGCAAGGAAGCTCATCATTGTGCACTGACAGCTGCTGTTTTTAGGTTTCTGGCTGATAGTGCTAATAAAGGTGAAGATGTTACTTGTCACCAAAACCACCTGGCAGCTTTGTGGGATAATGAAAATGTGATGGCTCTGCTGTCAAACACTCCATTTTTTTGCCTTCTTCCATTTCCCTCTGCTGTAGTTACTATCACAAAACAACTACTGATGGATTGATTTTTGCCAAATGCATTCTGCCATCTGTAAAACTGAACTGCAGGCAGTAACAGTGTTTGCTTCAGATCTTTGTGAGCATTTTCAGGATCAGACCCCCCCCAGACATCAGGACCGGGCGGTGCTGCATCTGAACTAAAGTCACCTGCACGGTGCTGCAGGGCCTTTGCTTTGTGCATGGCAGGAAATGCTTGCTTTCAAGGCTGGTACAGTTTGTAGGAAGAAAGTGGGGAGCTTAAAGGTAAGCTTAAAAAGAAATCCTTTTCCTATGATCTCCGTGGTCTCCTGCTAAGTTGTGCTGGGCTGGTTGAAGAGACCTGCCACTTATCATCCCTGAGCTGGTGTCCCTACAGTCACCCCCACCAAAGCTGGGCTCCCTGCTCGAACATGCTCAGTTGCTTCAGCTGCTGCAGTTTCACTTCCAGCACATTCACCTGACCCAAAATGAAATGGCATCTGAACTCTTCTCCTGAAGGAGACACTAACACATTCAACCCATCGGGCAACTGGCTGAAATCTGTGGGCAAACAGTCACAAACTTTTGCCATAAGCAGTTCCACCAGTCACGTCCTGGGACTGTTAGCTGGTCTCCATGGCAGGTTGTCACTCATTTAATGTGTGTAACCTACCTGGTACCTGTGTGCGTGTGATTAATTGAGGAGTTCTGCATAGACCTGAAATTTGGAAAGCTGTTGCCTTTTGAGAATTAACTGCAGAACTGGTAGAAGTATTGTCTGCATCTTGATTTTGACAGAAAAATCTCCAGGGAATTGTGAGCTTAGTTTGTTATATGTGATTTTGGGGTCTGGGTTTCAGGAGGATACGGATCCATCTGTTTTTCTGACATGGGAGCCCTTTGCCTTAGCTAGCACACTGATTTTGGGTACTGTGATGTCCCGTGAAAGCTCAAATAGACTCCATAATGCCAAAAAGAAAAGCAGGGTGTCTTATATGGAGCAGTAAGATGTATATGATATGAAGAAAGGAAGAAAGAGGAGCACACATCCAAAATTACCTGTCTGCAGTCTTGTTAACACATTAATCCCATCACCACACAGAGAAGGGCTTGGGTGCATTTTATTGCAGGTAGAAAAGGGGACAGGGAAATGAAAGGTTCTCAAGCAAGCCATGTTCTGTGGATCATTCTTCAGAAGATCGTGTTGAATGAACAGCTTCTTACAAGGGTGCAGGAGCTGCGCACGGTGTGAGGTGTGCAGAAGCAGCAGGGCGCTGGTGCTGGGGAGCACATCTCTTAGGGGGGACTCAGATGTGAGAAGGAAAAATAAAGGCCCTCTGCTTTCAGAAAAGCAGTGAATCACATATCCATCCCCATTGGAGGGAGAGTTATTTAAATACCATTAAAGGTGGAGAAGGGGAGTTGAAGAGGTGCTTGAAGGAGCAGTGAGGGTTTGGGGACCCATCAGGGAGGTGGTTAGAGATACATGAGCAGTTTTAGGGCAGAGGAGGCTGGATTAGCTAAACTTCATAATCAAGGTGATATGTGTAGCTGAGATTGGATCAGGTTGCCAAGGCAACATGGGCAGAAAGAGCAACGAGCAAATCCTGAGGAAGGACTGGAGAAAGGAAGTAGGGCATAAGGTATGGAGGATGGTTAGTGCAGTACATGTGTGGATACTCAGTGCCTCTGCCACACCATCATGTGATGACAGGGCAGTGTCCAGCCATCCTGGGTGGAAGGAAAGGAAGTCAGAAAATGGCACTGGGCTGAGGATGCAGCAGATTGAATGCTTTAAATATCTCTCTGAAAGCTGGATTTTTATTACAGGACTCAGATTCATAGGCTTAGTATTCAATTGTGTGGGTTTTTTTTTTTACATTTCTTGGGTGCTGAACTGCACTTGGTTCACAGCTTAACCTATCAAGACCACACATATAGAGAGAATTAGCCTGGATTCCCATGGCTGGTTCTCTGTTTCTGGCTGCATTTGCCGGTCCATGCATGGTGACAAGGCACAGGAGAAGGATGAGGCAAGCTCTGTTCTGCTGGCACATCCTGCCCTTCCCCTTAACAAGGCCTGCTCATGTTTGGGGATATTGCAGTGCTTTTGTTTAAGTGGACCAAATTCCTGCTCTCTTGCTTGTAGTCTGTGCCAGTGTTGCTTTCTCACCATGTCCCTGATTTTGTGTTTGTGGCGTAGTTCATCGTCGCTCCCAGGTTCCTGATGAAAGGGTCCCCCAGTCTCCTGAGGAAGAGGTCCCCACCAGGAGCCCCAATGCTGCAGTGGCCATGGGTGCCCTGAGGACTGCACAGTGAATGTCCTGGAGCGTGGAGCAACAGCCCAACAGAGTCACACAGATCCCCAGCACAGCCAGAAACCCAGGAGAGTGGCATGGACTGGGCTGGTTCAGACTCCACGAGGCAAAGCATGAACTGTGGGATTTGAACAGGCAGCCATAGCACAGCTGACCTGCTTTTGTTTTACTGTCATTCCCCAAAACTGCGCAGAGGGTTTGTATTACAATGCTCAGGACTGATACCTCTCCACCTGACCAGTCCTACACATGTCTCTGGTCCCCATGGACAGTGCTGTGGGATTTTCAGCCTTCCAGCCCCACAGCTTTTCCTTCTTAAAGCCATTTCCACAGCTGAGGCTGGTTAGACCCTGTGTCCCCAACCAGCTGTCACCAAATCCCATGGACAGATTTTCTGCCTGCAGCCTTCACTCCAGGTCACAGCATAGCTGTAGTTGCAAAGGGGAGATGGTTGGCAGTCACATAACTTGCCATCCTGCAAATGCCAAGTGACTTCTCCATCCCTAACGTGGCAGTTGTGGCCTGCAGCAGGTGGCCGGGTCCCCACTGGGAAGTGATGCCTTGAAATAAGCCTTGGTTATTTTAATAGGTGCTTATTTTAATATATTCATGGTGAGGTGGCATCAAACCCTGTCTGACAGCTCCCAGTGAGCTCCTTCATTGGCCAGGATGTCTGACATGACAGTGTGCCCTGTTACTGGACTGTCACAAAATGTGACTGCAGTCAGAGTCGGTCTGATGTTCGTGGCTTCCCCCATGCTCTCCCTGGTGTTTGGGGTATCCATAACCCTCAGACTGGATGGGGGAGCTGAGGAAGAGTCAGCTTCCCTTTGCAGTATTGGAAATAAGTGTAGGCTGGTGTCCCCACTGCTCTCCTCTCATGGGCTGCAAAAAATGATGGGAAAAAAATTAAAGAGCAACCAAAGTTTTGTAAGCCAGGTGAAGGCTGACTGCCACTCCCAGCCTGCTACCAGATGAGACAGCTTTTGTATTCTCTCTCTATTTCAAGTTCCATTGTGGTGGGTGCGATTCACAGGGAGCTGCTGAGAGCATTGGGACCTCCCTGGTCCCTGGTGGGAGAGCAATTAGTGCCCATTGTTAGTGCAGCCCCAAGGTTGCAGGGCTGCTGGATGAGGGTCTGTGGCTTTAGTGCTCGGGGATGAGCTGGTGTTGGGGTGAAACACTGCTGCTCTTCACTGCTGCAGGGAAATGTGGGTGAGTAGAGGCAGGAGTTGTGCTCTGAGGAGGTGGAGCAGGGCAGGCAGGGCAGCACTCAGCCTAGCTCCTCACATGCCTACAGCTCCCCTTCCTCCAGCCCCAGGCTCCTGCCCGGCTCGCAGCACGGGGAGAAAACTCAGGCAGTGGCTGCCTCTGTCTGCAGCAGCTGCTGTGAGCAGGCACAGCTTCCCTGGGGTCTCCTACCTGGCATGGCTTATTCCCCCAGCCTGGGTGTCTGGTGATAGCGGCTGGCCATGGTCTGAAGTATCCTGCTCCAGCTGGCCCTGCTCCCAGCAGGGCTTTCACTGGGCAAGCTTGGAGATCCCCTCCAGCTTCAGCTGGTCTGGATTTCTGCAAAAATTCATCTGTTTGCAGGCTGTGCAACCTCTCTGGAGACCAAATCTCCTTACAGACCTCCTGTTTCCCAATAATGATTCCAACCTGGGGATCAAAGTAAATCTTCAGCAATATGATGTATTGGTTTGCCCTGATCAGCCACAGCTCTGGGTCCTTGGCCAGGTCAGCGCCCGTGTGCTGAGCATGACACAGTGGCAGTAAATCACTACCCTCTCTGCAAATGCGCACAAATGGCTGATTTTGGCATATTTTCTCCCAGCTCTGTTAAATGGTACAATGGGCCTCTTGCAGCCTCCTGCCTTACCTTCACTCACCTCTCTGTCTTTTGGCCCAAGATTCCCCATCACCTCACACAGAACTGGTGTATCAGCATCCTCTGCAGCCACCTGCATGCTGCAAGCTGTTCTCGTTGGCCTTCACCTCCAGAGGGCTGTGGCACCTGGAGCAAGCACCACAACGTTGTGGAGTCCCCACAGTGTGGGTGGGTGAGAGGGCAAGCATTTGGCATTCAGCTCACAGAGTCAGGAGAACCTGAAGGGAGTTCGACATCACCAGCCCTGGAGAAGCAAGTTCTGATTCGGGTCACTAGGACTGTCACCTCTAACCCACCAGAGGCTGTCAGTGAGAAGAGGCCGAAGAAGCGTTGCAAAAAGGTCATTCACTTTTGTGGGGACTGATTAGGCACCGGATGCAGAGGCTTGGCAATATTTTTTCCAGGAAACCTCATCCTTCCTCAATCTGCTATCTGCTAAAACCTTAAAAAGCCAATTCACTAACAGTTTCTACCAGTGAAATAATCACTTCTATGAAGATTTAAGCCTCTCACTTCCCATAATGATAATCCTTCATGAAAATGAAATAAAAATTTCTGCAAAGCGTCTGTGGAAGCTCTTGGCATAAAGTCCAGGAGCAAACTGCCCATTAATGAAACAAACTTCTGTTGGTGCTTGCCCAAAAAAAACCTCACCTACCAGGTTACTGTAATTAGAGTTGATTTTAGAGGGGGAAAAAGTTACCAGCAGCATGTAAAACATTCTATCTGAAGCTTATGGTAACACTTTCACTGAAAGAGTCTTTCAATCTGTATTTAGAAACATTTGAGTGCCGCCAATAAACAAATGCTCTTGGTTTTTTGTTAATTGCAGGTACCCTTCTGTCCTTATCCCCAGCAAAAAAACCTCTGCTTGTAACTGATGCTTCCCAAACACAGTTAAAAACGTCTGTTTCCATGGCCTCCCTGGAGGCTTAGCACACTACCAGGAAGAATAACATGGATGAAAAAAGGCCATGTCTGCCTATGCTGTTGCCTCAGAGAAAGCTGGTGGTGCCTGAATGCATAGAGTGAGATGATGGTTGTTACTGTAGGTTACAGATATTGGTGGATTAATAGCATCAGCTGTTGAATTATCAGCTGAAGGAAGCATGATTTGAGGCTACTTCTTCCTGTTAAAGCAAATTCAACTCATCCCAGAAGTCTCAAAAAAATCAGGGGAAAGAAAGTCCCTGAGCAGAGGAGAGACTGGTGCTGAGGTAAGGAGGAAGCATGAGTCTCTTTTAATGCAATATTAGTAACATAAATACTTCAAAATACTTCTCTAATAGCTAAACCCAGCATGCTGCCTTTCTTGTCATCACTGCCAGCACAAAAACCACTACAAAGATAGTTTTCTTCTGATTGCTTTGCAATTACAGGTAAAAATTGTAAAGTAATTGGATTTCCTACACTGTCATCCAAAGACTTTGAAACATGATTATCTACAGCGATTGACATATCCGAAGTGGTGAATTACTGCACTAGAGACATGTATGCAGCTCTTACATACAGCCAGTCAAAAGGTTTGTGTCTGGCTCAAGCAGTGGAATTTCAGCCCTTACTGAAATGGTGCAATCTCAGATGGAACCTGGCTGGAACAGGACAGATTGTGGGAGCTTCTGTATTAGTGGCTGAAGTGAAAATAAGCAATGCTCCCTGAAAGACTCTCAATGATGATAAATATGAGAGGTAACTTAAAGAGCATTCCAAAGCCCACACACATACATCCATATGGTGTAACCAGCTCTCTTTTCCCAGTTCCAACCTGCATTCTTTGTCCTGTAGGTTCCGAGGAGCAGACTGGGAATATATCCACTTGGGGGCCAGCTCTGCAGATCAGAGGTATCTGCCTGAACTTGGGTAACTCGCTTGAGTGTAAAACAGACCACAATTTAGAAGTCCCAGCAAAAATACCACTGTCATAGAAATCAGGAGCATAACTTCCAGCAGGTTAATGGCAGTTCACCTCCTTTCTAGTCACTTCAGCACCTCAATAACACAGGCACCAGAGAACTCTCTGGCAAGAGGCAATTTTGCATCTGCTGGGATTATAAAAACTCTCAAGCGTAAAACATATGATGCTGGAGCTTTTAGCTGTAACGTGCCACTCACTGGCCTCTGCCACAGTGTATTGCAGGGGGCTGGCAGGCCAAGGGCATTGGAGCTGCATTAGCCACAGGAGAGGCTGTGACGCTGGATATGGAGCACTGGAAAGGCTGGTAAGTACGTACCAGGGATGGGGCACTGCTGGGAATGTCCCAGTTTGAGTCAGCATGGGACGCTGCTGGTGTGGCATAATCTGAACTGGCTTTGTCACACTGAGTGAACAACTGTGCCTCAGAAACCACTGGTAACGGCTGAGCTCTCAGCAAATCATAGCTGTTATTCAAATAAATCATAGCTCCTGTGAAGAAGATGAATATTGCAGCTTAAAAAAAAATTACTAGGCAGCTTGCTTTGACATTAAATTGAGGCAACCTAAAAAAGAAAATCTACTTATGTCAAGCCTTAGGATGTGGGCAGTGAATTGACTAAATGCTAGTTGCATGTTTCAGAAGTCAGGCTGTACAAACCACTTCCCATGTATGCAATTTATACATATAAAAGACAATGCTATTTTCTCCCAAGTACAGAAAAGCCCACTGAAATATCTGAGGTGCTATTTTTAAAACAGCATAGCCAGAAACCTGCAAGCAGTTGAGCAATGTAGACTTTCTTTTAAAAATGGCTCTTAGCTTCAGAAATAAAACCCAGCAGCAAACACAGCCATTAGTTTGATGATGAGAGCAGAGAAAAAGGATGGTGATGAGTCTCATCCGGGCTGGGAGACACACACCCTTCTACAAAGTGCAGAAATAAAAAAAAATTACCTGGTGGGAATAAGGACAATGAATCTTTTAACAGCAGACTCCAAGGGGAAAGCACAATATCTTAATCTTAGAGAAGCAAATTTCCTGCTCTGTTTCAGGAACAGTCTCCAGCACAGCTTTTGCGCAAGCCCAGTTAGTAAGGAAGAGGATGCTTGCACACAGCCAGCTGGCTATGCCAGTGCATACACACACACAGTTTTTTAGTCATACACTCACACAGACAAGATATATATAGAGAGAGCTCTATAGAATTAAAGGTGTATGAATCTACAAGTAGATGTCAGTAACAGACTGACTCTCTCTGCCACCTTTATTAGGAACTTTTTAGAAGGAAAGAATATAACCTAGAAACAATATTATCAGAAATTTTTTGTTGTGATTTTTAGCTTCACACAAATACTGAAATGAAGAGGAAAATAATTCAATTTTTCAATTTTCAGGCAGAGTCCAAAAATACATGAAAGATTTGCTAATATTAACAGCCAGAGAGTGAATAAACAGACCTGCTGTGGTCTTTTTTTTTTTTTTTTAAATAATAGATTAGTAGATTAGTTCTTTTTAAATTGCATTCTATTGCATATGTGCAAATGTACATTTTCTGTTGTTTCCCATTTTTCTATGTAGTATGAACACATGGCAAAGGTGAGCTTGTTGGTTAACATACGTAAGAACTAGACAATAACTCTGAACTAAGACCCACATCAAATCTGTTTCAAAGGGAAGCAGCATTTTTCCACTACATCAAAGGAAGCAAAGTCAATTCCAAACTACATAATCCTATGGTTATATGGTGAGATAGCCAATCAAATTCCTAATGCTTATATTTACTAGGCTATTGTAAAATCTTGTGTTAACAGTTGGATATCTATAGAGACGCGTAGTTAGAGATAGCATCAGCTAGACAGAAATGCATAGTTATTAATAGTTCAACGCAGAAAACCAGCAAAAATATCTTTTGTCTAACCAGGCTAGAAAGATCAAAATATGACAGGTAAATGAAACACACTGAGAACAGAACACAACTTGTGTGTTCCCTATGTGTCACTCTATTTGGTCACTGCTTATCTCTCTCCTTCATTTTATCAATGTAGTTCAGCACCTCCAGAGTCCTTCTGCCAGCCAGACTCAGGTATTCATCTTCAGAAGGCAGGGCAGCAATCCCGGCCTCACTGTCGTCATCCGTGGGCTGCGGCATCTCCTGTGCTGGCAGGTCGTGCCCTCTGGGGCTGCGGGCAGTGGGGAGGGAGCCCCCACAGCTGCACACCCACAGGGTGTCACACTGCGTGCCCACATCCACCTTCTCTACTTCTGTCACACAGCACTCACTCTGCGACCAAACATCACCCCTGGTGTTGTGGGTGACATGCTCTCTCCCAGGGGCTCGGTGTGATGAGCTGCCCTCAAATGGGGTAGTGTAGTTTTTATTTTCCTCCTCTGTGGCACAAAAAATAAAGTCATTCTCCTGAAGAATGTTTGCTTCTTCTCTAGCCAAACTACTGCTGGGCTGGAGAGGCACAGTTCTGGTGTGGGAGCTCTTGGGGACCTCTGTGCTTGCTGAGAGGTTGGCATCATGTGTCTTCACGGACCATTCATTCGGATATTCCTTCTTACTGGCTGTGTCGTCTTCAGGCTCGTGCCATTGCAACTGTTTAAATAGTTCAATAACTAAGGACTAAATTAATGACTAACTAATAACTAAGTTAGTGAAATAAACAGAAAAGCCAGAGCTGTCTGGTTTTGGTTAGTTGTGCGTTTTTTTCATTCTTTTGCCAAGGACATACTCCTGGATTTTGGTGAAGAGCAGGTGGCCAAGGCAGACCTGAACTCTCACATACAATTTATACTCTTACGCTGTGGCACTTTAATGTTCAAGAATGGCTGAAAACACACAGTGTGTCAAATCCTTCTGCTTTACAGGCATATAATCTAAGGCAGCTATATATCAAGGAAGAACACAGAAGCTTGCTTACCATCTTCCCAGTGTCATGCTACTGTAATTCCACAAGGCCAGGCATCACCAAGAGAACAGACCACATGTCTGTTAAACTACTTAGGAAAATTCACAACTAATGATTTCTTGTCCTCCTCACAGGAATTTGCTTTGTACATAGCAAAACCATAAATAAGATTCCAGCTACATCCACCCTTGATACATTCAGGCATCAAAATACAATTCAAATGAAGCCCTGCCAACCCACAAAGGTTGTGGGTTGTACTCACTGTGCCAGAACTACAGCTCACAAAGGACTCAGTCTGCCTTGGAGGGTATCTGTGAGACCAGCCACTGAGTGGTGACTCCACATCTTGAAAAGTACATGAAAAAGAATGGTTACTCACCAAAAACACCCCAAAAGATCCAACTCTCAAGTACAGCATGTAGAATTAAACATACTATTTCTGATGTAGTTTTAGGATACTGTTTAAAGAATAAAATGTTAGCAAGGTCAATCTAGTTTTTCGCAATAGCCAGCTCTTCTCTCAGGACAGCACATCTTAACAGAGATTGTGAGACAGGTGCCCCAAAGTTTCAGCTGTGCTGTTAATCAGCAGCTGCACCAGCAGCAGAACTGTGCTGCCCAAAGGAGGGACTCTGCAGAGCAAGGGCTGTGAGAGAACACAGCAGACTCCATGCGCACACTGGCTGCCATGCAAGTCACATGTTTTTCTCTGGGAGGCCCCTGAGAGATCTTCTGCTCTGAAATGCAGCCAGCACAGCTGACCCTACAGCTACTGAGGGAGCAGAAAGGACTCCCCTCCCTCTGTCCACATATGGAATGATAGCATATAGTCTAATGGAAGAGAATATCTCTTCAAGAAAAAGCAAACACAGCTAGTTCTTAGTTACCTGATAATGCTAGTTGTATTTTTATAGTGCTGTGTGTATTAGAAATACAAGCACTTAAAAAATATAACATGCTAAAAAGATCATTCTCCCTGGCTTTAAAAGTAACTTTCAGTTTCACCTGTAGAGAAAATAAATTTAAGTAATAATGTATAAATGGAAGTAACCTGTCTCCATCTCATGAAGATTTGAATTTACTCCAAGCTTAGACTCTTGCTCTTGTGCTGTTGTGAACTGTTAAAAATAATGAAGTGTTAATAGTGAGGGTTCACCTGGATCAGCATAATTGGTTAAGAGAGGAACATTCACTTTCTGTATTACATAAAGCAGTCACTGCACTGTACCACAAATTATATTTAGAGGCATCTGTACCCCTGAGCCTACCATATATACCTGGGTGACTTCTACAGGCAAAACATCCAGAAGAAGACTTTTTATATGTACACCATCACGAAGTTCCTTTATAATAGTGAAACATCCTGCATATAATGTCTGGGCATTGCCTGCAGAATCTGATCCTAAGGGTTGATGGGTAACTTACACAATGTATTTTAAGCATTAGCTGAGGTGTGAATCAAACCATGTGAATTGTGGACCTGAAAGGGCTGTCTATCTGAACCACTTTACTGCAAGCAGTTCTTTCTGAATTCCTTATATAAGCCACGATGGCAAAGAATCTTCCACAGAAGTTAATTCAGTGAAGCTATATTCAGTTTCTAACTGTTGTAGATATTCCTCCTCCATCTGAAATGAATGGTGCAAACAGCAGGTTTGACAAAAAATATGGCACTTTAAAATGTTACCTTTTCAAATCCAAAGAGCTGGTTCTGTCTCCGGGCTGTTTCTTTCACAGACTCATCATCACTGAGGAATGTAAACACAAAGTTCTCTGTTAAGTGACTTTCCCTCCTTATTTTCTTCCTGAGTTAAAGTCCTCACTAGTGACTTTTCTGCCTTCAGTTTTTATTTTGTCTTCAGTAACCATAAAATGCTTCCCACTATTGAGAACACTGAACCTGAGATTTAACACTAAGAATCTGTTTTTCATAAACTTCATTTCTATTGAAATGCAAAATGGAATTGGAGACATGACAGAAGACGGTGCTGTTTTGCAAAATGGACGATGTTATGGATCAGAGTCTCTGAAAAACACATCTTTTGTAAAACATGGGGCACTCCCATATGCTTACTTTAGCCCAGGGAAAACACAAACTTTCTCTGTAGCCAGTGGAATGAGACAGAGCCTTTTAGGGGACAGGCCAGAGCAAGACCTTAATTTCAGGAGCTCAAAACTGTCCCATGAAGCAGTCTTTCTCTATATTTATTATCGGCAGATAAACAAAGGTATTAAGGGCTTACCTGTGCATAAGTTTATTCACATTATACACTACTATTTTCACTGGGAAAACTTGAGTCCTTGGTAATACTGTTTAGAATTTTACCTTCCTGTCCTCTTAGCAGGATTTCTTCAATTCAGCAAGATAACGCTGCAGTTATCAATAGTTAATAGATTGATAATTTCCATGACACTCACCATTTTTTCCTTAAAAAATTCTGCACATTCTCCTGTAAATTAATCTGATCATGCTGATAACCAAATGTCTCTAAAGTAAAAAAAAAAATTAAACCTTGATTTTAAAATGTAATACAATAAATGCAATTTGAAAATAACACTTTCTGCCCAATTTTTTAAATAATTGAATTTAAAATTAAATGATTGCATCCTGAGGATTCATGGCATCTTTTCAGTTAGGGCAGATATGTCTCCAGTTATAAGGACATGTCTTTGAAAGGAGAATAAATCCCACAATATATGTCCTTAAAATATTCATACGCACCATTATTTTCAAGGTTTGCATATTTTTCTTTCTTTTCACAGGGTATGAAGTAGTGCTGTCCCTCATGAAAGTTCTGCAGGTGGGTTTCCTCATAGCTTGCAACTGAGGCATTGTTAGTTTTAGGAAAAATGTGTTCTGGAGCTGTGAAAATGCCTTCAAGGTGTCTG
This sequence comes from Grallaria varia, assembly GCA_013396735.1. NCBI lineage: Eukaryota > Metazoa > Chordata > Aves > Passeriformes > Formicariidae > Grallaria > Grallaria varia. The sequence continues at coordinate 170,491 of VWZG01001518.1, forward strand.
TCTAAAGAACTCTTCTTTGCATTGATTGCAGGGTAAGCCTTTCTAGTGTTGTAAGGAAAATTTCTGTCAGTCATTTGATTTCTAACATCAGAATGTATGAAAAAAATGTCAGTACAGCTTTGGTTAACAAAAAGATTAAAATGCTTTGTAGAAGGATTGTTATGGGTTGGTTGGCTCTCATCTTCAAACAGTGCCAGAAAGGAACAACCACTTCCAGTTTGGGAAGCTTTCAGTTCTGCAGTTTCTTTCACAACATCAAATATTGGTGCTTTTATTTCTTCACAGTTTTTTAAGTCCTTACTAGTCATTATGTTGGGATTTTTCCTGGCAGAATTCATATGGTTTAGCCTGGGGGTGAGGGTCGAGGTTGAGTGGGCATAGAAAATTGAAAACATTTTGGTTAGTACACAAATAAGCAAAATACTAACACAACACTTTATGATAACTTGATGATAAAAATCTCAAAGACCTCACTGCTCATCACACTCGGTTTTGTCCTAAACGTGCATTATTTCAACCAAAGAAGTGTGTCTTTATAGAAAGGTTGATTTAAAAGGAGTTCCATTTCATAATATCTCCAAATATACCAAGCCATGGAGCACATCCTCCTGGGTGTGATTTATAAAAGCAGCCACAGTATGTCACTGCTGCTCCACCACCTGACCAAAGGCAGTCACTTCGGGGAGCGGAAAAAAAACCCGGGGTGGTGGTGAAGGGAAAGGAAGACAGTTTCTTCTGTTCATAAAGTAGTTTGTTCTTGAAGACTACTGTTCTCTTCTGTACTGAAAACCCATAATAAGCTCTGTGTACTGCTTAATTCTTGCAATTCTCTAGCAAATGACTTCCATTTGTACTGGAGATCAGTAATCCTGATTCGGCACAGAATTTTTCTATTCCACTGTCAGGCAAGTCAGAAATTTTATTCTGCCCATACTTCCCTACTCCACTTCTGAGAGTAGTGGCTGTGAAGATGTTACCATATGAACATCAGAGGCATGGAAGTTATCATGCTTTTATTTCCTTGGCTCTTCATCTAACATTTTAACTGGGTTTTTCCCAGGCTGGATCTGCTGACTGACCCGTCAGAAACTCAGAGGAAAAAGTTGAGAGTCTTCTGAAGCACAGAGAATTGGCAAAGGATGTTCAAAAAATTCCCTTTCTTCAAAAAGTTTTGAGCAACGCTATCAATGGAACTCGAAAACTGAAATGTAGTACAGAAAACTCTTATTGCAGAAAAATTCTGTGGTGTTTTGTTCAACAAATACTTGGAATTGGATAAGGATTCTATAGAACTTCAATGAAGTAGTTTCCTCTACTTACAGAATACCCCCCCCCCAACAGTTTTAAAAGGTTAAACATCCTATAGTTTGTTCCTGGAGAAACTCGGACAGATATACATGGGGAAGGTAAAACTGTTTTGTGAAACAATTCAGAGTTCCTTCCTAACTCCAGCTGAATGTTTTGTAATGCAAAGTAAAAGTTAAGAGTAGATGAGGAAATGATAAGTAAAAAGTTTAGTTAATATTTAATAACCTTGAGGTGTCACAGCTCTCAGAATTCTGCACATTGATTACATCATCAGTATGTTACATTAAACAATTTTATAAGTTTACACTCTACTTTTCACATACAGTGAAAGAAACTCCCTTCACAAAAGAACTGCCATCTCTTGAAGTATAAGAATTTATGGTTACAATGGATGAAAACCCCCAAGGACAATAGCAAGAAATGGATTTAAAGAACAGTTGGAAAGGAGATGTTGTTAGTGAGCCATGAATGGGTAGAAGACAACAGGAGGTGCCATAAGCAGATGAGTGCAGGCCTGATGACTGTGGGAGAAATGAAAGAAGAGGGGTAGGCAAGATAAGGTTATGTAGGCCTTTAATGTAAAGATTTTAATTGGGAATTCACCCAGATATACACCAAGGTGAATGCTATTCTCATTTTAGGTTTTGCTGGAGAAAACCAGGAGAAGCTACAAGAGTGAAAGTTGAGGCGGCTAAGACTGGAAAGGGATGTGTGTTGTTATCATGTGGCCAGTGAGATTATCAGTTGTTTAACTCTCCAGGCAAACAAGCTGTAGGTACTTCAGGAACAGCAAAACATTACATGGCCTTTTTATGGCTCTATCCAGCCAAAGCACGGCAGACTCATAGAATAAAAGGAGTAAAGAAAGATTAGCCACATACAACACCTAGATCCAAGGGAAGAGCCCCAGGAAAGAAAATTATATAAAATACCCAGTGCAAATGAGAATGGCCCTAAACCATCTGTGATCAGAAATATTTTTAACCAGCACATACAAAAAGAAATATATTCTTGATTTCTATCCATGCTTTTAAAACCAAAGTGTATATTCATATAAAGTTACTATTGAAACACTTACAGGGGAAAAAAAGCTATAGTAGGATTACATATGAAAGAGAAGGAAAGCAAAGGCTTTGTTCCTGGAATCTCAAGTACAAACAATGTAGGTGGAGTTGCTCAACCGTTACTGCATCAAGGACATCAGAAAAGCACTGGTAACAGTGACCAGAACTAATGAGATGTGGGGCAGCCTCCCCCTCCTCATGGCTTAGTAAATTTGTGCTATCATTCAAGGTGAATTTAGTAACACCATCAAGTTTGTGACATTGCAAAAAATAGGTCATGGTTCCAGGTGCCTACCCAAAATTCAGATTTTGCTCCCTTTCAGGAAATGTAAATATCTTTGTATGTTTAGTCTTTCCATTTGATTTCAATTTCTATTTGAAAAGCACCAAAAGTTAGTGAACAAAACAAGTAGAAATAAGCTTCAGGTAATCTTAGTATTTTTCTTAATTAAACTTGACTGTTATTTCTCTCTTTAATGTAAAACCATTTCCTACCTATGAAATGACTCAAACAGTTCCTGAGGCACTGTATCAGACTTCCTGAAAATACACTGACTTGGAGGTTTTGTATTCCAAGGGTCTTGATCAAAACTATTTCCTGGCTGAGGAAACAGCAGAAGCTGTCAAACTCTTAATATACATAATGGTTATAGTCTTTAAAACTTTAAACTTGAGTTTGCAAACAACATACATATTTTCACACTATTTTTACTTCTCTTTATCTTTACAGCAGAAGCCCAAACTTCCTTGAAGCCCAACTGAGTTCTGTGTAACTCATACTTTTCCATATTTGTGTATCAATGTTAATATGCAAAATTCCTTTTAGGATCCCATCCTTCCTTAGTGTGAACAAGCTTGATGGACTGTAACAAGCTGAAGTCCCACTGAAGATGACATCATCATAGAAAACTTCATCTGGAAGGGACCTCAAGGAATTCTGTAGACCAAGCTGCTCAAAACAGGGCCAGCTTCAACTAATTTAAAATAATTCTGTGGAAGTAAAATATGAACCAAACCTGGTTTTGCAGCTTGTCTTCACAGGTCCGCTCCAAAATGTTGCCCACTGGGTTTGTTTTGAAATTTTCTTCTGAAAGCTGTGTATGGTTAGAGGACTGAAAACCAGAAGAGGACAACGGACAAGCACTAAAAGCTCTTGCTCTGTTGTCTTCCTGTTCCATGCTAGAGCCAGTACGAACTAGTTCTGTTACTTGTGACAACTAGACAAAACATAGCAAAGAGACATTTTATTTATCTAAAACTGTTTTGATTTAAGCACAAAGTTCAAAGCAATCATGCCTTTCTACATTTTTTACATCTCTGAACGTATACCAAAAGGAAGAGAAAATTTGCATGTATTCTTATGACTTTTCCATGAAAAACATAAGACAATAAGAGTTTATTTCAGGAAACACGTAAGTACCTACTTAATCTGAATCATGCACACAAATGTTACCCTGAGGAGAGATGGATACAAATACACTTTTTAGCTTTAGATGTGTAGGTAAGTGACTTGCTGAATTGGTTCTTAAGTAGTGAAATTAAAAGTGTTTTACTTCATTGAGCAGAAAACTCCTGCTTATTGGGTTACAAAAAATGCTATGTCAAGCAGATCAGAACACAAGGAGAAATTTGAAGGCAAAACTCATGAAATGTCACTGTATCCTCAGCTACACAGAAGTAATGCACAAACTACTCATGGAGTGCAAAACTTTGCACACTAATTGCACAAAATCTTTGTACCACAAAATTGCAAATTCATGGAAAGCTGAAAATTATGAATTTTATACCATTTTCTGCTTAATAAAGTAAAAAAATCTTAATTAAGTAAACTGGATGTATTTCAACTTATGAAGATGTTGAAAACAGTTCCTTGCAACATACAGGCCTTAGACTGTATTTTTTTCACAGAATCACAGAATATGCCAAGTTGGAAGGCAACCACAAGGATCATTGAGTCCACCCTAGCCCTGCACAGGACCACCCCCAGGAGTCACACTGTGTGCCTCAGAGTATTGCCCAAAAGGTTTCTTGAACTCTGTCAGGCTTGGTGCTGTGCGTCTTTTGCAAGCATCTTTTCCTCAGAGTTCTATCTGATATAAACAGCAGGAGTCAGTGGAGGTGTATTACCAAGCAAATGTGAGTAATCTAAACTGGGTATCTTCCAACAGACTTAGCAATTTTTAGTTAATTGGTTTCCTTTTTTAAGCAACAGTGTAATGAGTCATAAAAAAAGCCTAAATACCATGTAAAGAATGTTATTCACTGTAACCTCAGTGAGTGTATGAACTTCCCAATTCTACCCACTCAGACTTCCACTTAAGTTCCTCTTAAAGACACACTTCTGCTTATGCTTCTCACATTCCATCATTTCACATTTCTGCATATTTTTTTAATTTACCTACTGTTGGCCTCAGTCTCTTTCCCATAATCTCTGTCCTTCATGACTAGCTAAAAAACCAGATATTCTGAAATAATTTGGAAAATGCCTAAAACAAGATGAGCCTTTCAAGAAATATGTAAGTGATAGCAGGAACAATATAAAACGTGACTGGAAAATAATATATTGAAATAGTCTTGAAGAGGAAGACTCCACATGTTTCAGTATCCATGAGATTTGGTCACTCTTTGAAAAATCACAATACAGTAATTGCTGCACATGTTTAGCTTTATATCATAAGAACAATGAACCTACATTATGCTGGTATTTTACTTTCTCTGAGAGATGCTTTCTTCTGCTGTCCAGTATGTGCTTTTGTAACCTTGTAAAATGAATAAAAACAGCCTATGAAATACAAGATACAAGATCCATGATCGAAATATTCTGAGTATTAATTCCAAAATAATTTAGAAATTTTTCCACACATCTTACAAAGGCCGGATTCTTAAGCAGTTATGAGCCTGTGTGTGCATCAGTCACTTTAGGGTGTCTGAAGTTGGATGGGAAAGGAATGTAAGCAGATAATGCTGCTTGAATAGCCTGCTTCTCGAGACAGACCTGACATCAGTATGTACTTGACATCAGTAAAAACACATTAGCTTATAAAAAAAAAGTCCCGGTTTCACATGCAGCTTTTAAATTCAGAATCTATTTATTTACTTTCTCACAGTAAGAGTATCACTGGAATGCCAAGAGTGATTGTGAAACTTCCCTAATTACAATGGTATGTTTATGGTTTCTTAATACCCCAAATACAAGGCCATCATGAAATACCTTTTCCAGGACTTCATTATAGCATAACTATTGTCTATTTTATACAAGTACCTGTTCTGGAGATCATCTAACTTTGACTTATATTGTGTATGTAGGGGTGACGTCGGAAGCTCTAACTTGTGTCTCCTAACAAGTGTTTTTGCATTTTTAGTGATATTCACATGGACTGGCTTCCTCATGTTCTCTGCAATGAAAACATTCAGTATGTCAGTGCTGGGCTTGGAGAAAGTTTTGAGCTTCCTGAATTTTCATTACAGTACAAAAACTGCCATTTTAGTTTTCTTTTAATCCATTTAAAGCTATAGTTTTTGCTTTCTTTGTTACTAGCCATGCAAAAACTCTATTCTAAATGGTGCCATAGTATAAAATTATTTACGGTCTGCTGCTGTGTGGACAGGCTCTATCACTCTCCTCTGTCTCCTTCTACTTGTCCTCCGCACAGGACAACACATTTTCCATATGTCACAGAGAATAAGATTCACAGAGTCCTAGAATCATTTAGTTTGGAGAAAACCTTTAAGATCATTGAGTCCAACTATTAACCCTGCACTGACAAGCCCACCACTAAACAATGCCCCAGAGCACCACATCTGAAGGTAAAGAGTAGGATTCAAGCTGTAGTGATGTTTCTTTAGAAGTTTAATCATGAATTTTAGGAAAGATAATCTGGGTAGCACTGACAAGATTATTCCAAATGCCCCCAAAGTTATGAAAAAGGAAGGGGATTACAAATGGACCCATTCAACAGCACAGGGAAAAAGAAATGGATGTAGGATAAAATTAATGAATGGAAAATGAGGAAGGTGCATAATTGTATGTTGCAAACACTAACCCTGTCCTGGCTGGAAGCAGGACAGCATACAAGACTTAAAAGGTGAAGTAGGCAGTAGCCAAGGTTATTTGATTCATCTCATGCCTCGACCTTTTATTCAATCATAATTTTTGTATTTACTTAAAATTCTTTATTTTAAAATTAAAACAACATTTATTTGAGCATTAAATTACAAAGTGGAAGAACAAGAACTAAAATAACAGCAGTAATAGTTAAGAATAACTGATTCTGAGAAGCCAGAACCCTGTTACCCAAAACTCACCAGTGCTGTCTTTTTTGGTTGTTATCTGGTTAGCCACATATAGATTAAGAAGATCTAAACTGGCTCCTGAACTTTTAGGAGATGATACTTCCAGAACCTTCATCTTTGATTGAAGTTTCTTTTTTTCAAAGTATTCCTTAATATTTTCAAGGAGAGAGTAAGTTTTTGACAGACGCTTCAACAACACACCAGGAATATAGATATTTCTTTTGAAATTAGCAAGCAAGACTTAGTGAACAATTCCTAATAATAAAATCACATGATTAAATATCTCTGAAACCTCACATCCTCGTAGCAGTTAATTTATTTTTATTCCCTTGAAAAAGACTGCAAGTATAATTTTGTCATATTCAAAATAAATCACTAAGGCAAAAAATTTAGTCCTTAAACACTCATTCTCAAACTTTGTGTACAATCACTAAAAACATTTCTTTAAAATAAAAGATACCAAATGCAGCAAGTAAAAAGTCTTAAAAGAATTTACACTTGGGCTTTTTAGGCAACTTATAAGATAGCAGGCAAATAAATTAGCAAGATTGCATATACCAGATGCGTTATCTATAGTGACACAGAGTTTATTGTTCTTCAAATTTGTCTTTCTTGACAAAGAAAATAGTGACCAAAAAGGAAAAAAAAAAAAAAAAGGAAAGAAGAAAAGCCTCTAAGACTGGGACTTCAGAAAGACTTTTTGTTACAAGGAATAAAAGCAAATATAACTGACACTTTGAATGTATCAGGCAGATAATTCTGGAAAATTCAGGAAACAAAAGCCTCTATTTTGTAGAGATTATTAATAGCCATCCTAAAATCATTAGCATCAAGTACAACAAATGAATAAATAAAACCTGTAAGATTTATTTTTTCTAACTGCAAGAAGGATATTGAAAACTGAAGGCTATGCCAAAACAAAAGATAGCATCTGCTTTTCTACTGAAATGTAATTCCTCTTGTGATTGCAGGTTACATGTAACTAATGCACCCAACATGTTCAATGGTAACTAATTTCCAGCATAATTTATTATTATCTTTAGCTTTCTAGGCTGATATCATCTGTGGAAAATATCTGTTCTTCAGTTAAGAAGAATATCTTCAGGAAGGTAAAGTCAGTCCGTGTACAAACCAAAATTCATATTACTCTGGGGTCCACGCCACTAAAATATATGCACCCCCCTTCAGTGTCCTACATATTTTCTTCCCATCACCTCTAAATTACTAAATTACTAATAATTGTGTAATAGCAATTACAAAATTACCACTGTGTTTAGTAATTTAGTACTACATTACTAAAAACAATCTTGTCTTGGATCCTATCCTGATTTCCCTCCCCCACTGAAGCAAATTACCTAGTTGTAACATAAATTATGTGGCTTAGACAAGCAATCCCAGAGAAAACAGCTATTTTGAGAACTCATGGGCCTCCAGGAGTCTGGGAAAGTGATGAGGACAGCAAGCTGCTGATTGGTCCCACATTCCCTTACGTAAAGGTTTCCATTTCAGTGATTGCCTCCATACAGTCAGACTGTTTTTCCTACTCCTCTCTATGACTGTGCGCCTGGATCCCGACTTCAGTGGTGGAGCTTCCCTATACTGGCTCTTTCTTCCCTGCTGCTGAGAAGGAAACTGACTTCATTTAGTATGGTTATAACCATTTTCTCTTACTGTTTTCTTCTTCTTTCATGTTTAAAATGTCTTGTTAGGGATAAATTTGATTCTCTTTTTTTACTTTCAGATTCAAAATACAAATAATCTGGCCTATTTTGCAAATGCCAGATAAAGTACTTCAGTGAGCCTAACATCCCTTTATATAGCCCAGAAGAATAGCTGTGTGTGTGTGTGTGTGTCAGGCCCGCTGACCATATGGTTGTCACTGTGAGGCTTCAAGCAATCCCATGTGTCAGCACATACCAACATAATATGGTAACACAAGTAATTCAGTAAAACTTAAATTGGGCACATTCATTCATTCATTCATGCCCTCTCTGACTCCCTCCTCTTCCTGCTGGAATTCAGTGTAGTAAACCTAGAACAAGACTTTTGCCCTAAGTCAGGTAAATACATTGCCACTGTTAAGTTACTGTTTTGAATCCCACTCCAAATGTTTTGAAAGGATTACCTTAGTGAATTCACAAAAGCATATATCTAACAATATAAAATTCAAAGTAGCTAAAACTGTTTACCTTTTGCTTTCTTCTTTCCTGCTTTATTATGATTCTGTTCCTAAAAATGCAAATAATTATTATTTTAATCGCAAAAGTGTAATCTTGAGTCACAGCTTCAATCAATGGCATTGAGAATTTAGGACAAAAGTAATGTTATATTTTATGTTACCTTATGTTTGTTATGTTATATTGTGTTACGCTACCTCACGTTGTGATGTGCTGTGTTCTGTTCTGCTATGCTATGCTATGCTAATGTTATGTTACATCATGTTATAATGGAACAAATCTTCAGGTAGGTAAGTCAACAAATCTCTGTTGAAGTCACCTCAACTGATCTTGGTTTACTCAGGTAAGGATAGGATCACAATGTATGTTAGGCTACCAAATACACTGAACATGAAAACTAAAACAGAAAAAGCTTTTAGTCTTTTGACCTGTAATGCAACATTTCATCAATGTGTAATTTCTTATAACTTAAGAAATTTTGGGGAATATATTATTTTCACCTAATTCTCTTTGTCATGCTGCAACACATTTACAAAACCATATCATCAAAAAGCCCGAAGGAGCACTATACAAGCTTTTACCTTTTTAGACTTTACAGAATATTGTGGATCTTTTGTAAAAAAGGTAAGAAAAATAGATTGCCACTACAGGTTGCTGTTGTTTGTGTACTGTAGGAGGCAGTTATACCTTAAACTACATATCTTACTTTTAAAACATAGCCTTAAACGAATTGAAATTAATTGCCTACAGGACATGGTGCATAGAATTGGAGGTCATGGTCACTGCTGTGAGCAGGCTGAGTGTGGCTGCATGCCTTGGGTCAGTAAGATTAAGACTTTTTTGAGGGTTAGAAATACGGAGTATCCCCTTGGAATTACTGGTGTGTTTTTTTTTTTTCTTTTCCTGCTCTTAAAGTCAGAACAAACTTTCCAAACATGTACATAACATTCCCCCTTGCAGTGGTGAGAAGACCCAGTAATGGGAAGTTTTTCTGACACCTAAGATGCAAACCCCAGACTCCTCGAAGGAATCCTGACAGATACTGCAGCAGCAGTGAGCAGCAGCTTGATTTGGGTTTGCTCACTGTGCAATACTCCTACATACTGTGTTTTCTTACAGAGGGTATGACAGACAGGCCTTTAGGACAAAGTTGGGGTTGGTGTTTTGGTTTTTTTCCTCAAACTGAAGTTCTTCCTTCCCTCTGCTTCACAGAGGCAACATTCAGAAACCCCATTTTGCTGGGAGGACTTCCAGATGGGTAGGGCATTCTTTAGTTTGATTCTGTGTAGTCAGGACAATTATATAAAGCTGTGTTTAGCAACGCTGGGTCTACATTTCTAGTAGATGGGCAGATGGCACAGCACTCAAAGAAACTGATTTTTTTTTTTTTTTTCGCCTCTAGCATTGCAACTCAGTTTGTGGTAATGTACTATTTCAATATTTCAGTGATTCTAAATACCTGTACATCTTTTCCCCCAAATGGTAACCACTGCTGTTTGTGAGGGCGTGAGGAAAGACCTTACCTGGGCCCCACCTGTGGAGAAACACCGAGCCTACACCTGACCCTCTGCCTGGGGCGGGAGGGTACTGTGGCCCCTCACGCAGCCCGGCTCAGGAGGGGCTCTAGGGCTGAAACACACACTCTGCTACTGCTCTGCACGGCGGCACTGGCTCTGTCACACACACCATGGCTGTTCCTGTTCTGTGAGCAGACACCATGGCTGTCACACACACCATGGCTGTCACACACCCCAGGACTTGTCACACACCCCCCAGGGCTGTCACACACCTCCTCATGGCCATCACACACACCATGGCTTGTCATACACCCCAAGGCTGTCACAAACCCCATGGCTGTCACACACTCAATGGCTTGTCATACACCCCAGGACTGTCACACACACCAAGGCTGTGCCCAGTGAGGGGACATCAAAGGCTGTTACACACACCATGGCTGTCAAATACACCATAGCTGTGCTTGATTTGTGAGGGGACACCAAGGCTGTCACACACACCATGGCTGTCACACACCACAGGGCTGTCACACACCCTATGACTTGTCACCCCCCCGCCCCCCAGGGCTGTCACACACCCCCAAAGCTGTCACACACACCATGGCTGTAGCTGGTTTGTGGAGGGACACCATGGCTGTCACACGCCCCATGGCTGTCATCACACACACCAGGGCTGTTCACCCACACCCACACCCACACCCACACCCACACACCAGGGCCGTCATACACACCAAGGCAGTGCCCAGTTTGTGAGGGGACACCGAGGCTATCACACACCCCAGGGCAGTGTCACATGCCCCACAGCGCTGCCCAGCCTGCGAGCCGACACTGACAGAGCCCGGGGACATCTCTTTCAGCCTTTGAGGAGTTTCCCTCACCGGCTGCCTCCGACCCAGTTCATTTTGCGGTGCCGCGGGGGGCGGGCGGGGGCGGCTGTGGCGATGCCCCACAGGAGGCTCCGCGGCGCCGGCAGGCACAAGGGCCCTCCGGCAGGGCCTGCGCGCGGGGCGGCCGCGCTGCGTGTCCACAGGCGGGCGGAGGAGAAGGAAAGGTGACACGGGCACAGACAGCCGGCAGGAGGGCGCGGCAGTCCTGGCGAGGCCGCTGAGGGGAGGAGGCGCTGCTGTGGCTGCCGCCCTTCCTCTGCCCGCGCGGTTTCCAAACAGGCCATTGCCCTTTGGCAAGGGGGTCACGAACCTCTCGCGGTCCCAAGGGAATCGATTTGTCTTTCAGGGCCAGCTTGGCTTTGCTGCAACCACCATATTTTTTAAGGCAAGGAAAAGCACCTTCCTCCCCCTCCTGCTCTTCCTCAAATATTTCAGGGGCAATCAATGAGTATTTTCTGCTGGTGGGTGTTGTTGCCCTCGGTGCTGTCCGATGAGCTTGTGTGTGTCAATGTGGCAAACCCTCCAGGAGGAACTGCCATCGTTTGCAAGTGAAGGCACCCATTTACAAAACAACTACCAAATTCTACAATAATCTTTTCCTGTGGCATTTCTTTACTGAGTTATGTGTAGCCTAATATTTCTCAGGGTACTAAGGTTCGATTAACGTTAGCACAACAATGGGAAGGATGCTCAGAGTAGATATTAGGAGCCTAATATTAAAAATTACCCAAGATTTTTTCTTTTTAATACTTCTAATTTGGCAAGGATGTTTATGGAATCTGAATAGTATGCATTATTGTTTATTGTAACAACACTAGATTACAATCTTTATAATAAGTTATATGTATATTTTAAGTCTTATGTGCCTCTTCAGTTAATATGACAGATGACAGACTGAAAGTTTAACTACTTTCATCGCTTCAAATATTTTTGTTTTCAATTCCATCTAGTGTAGATGTTTAACCTCTTAATACTATGTCTAAGATGTAGTTTCATGCATAACACAATCAATCCCTTTTACTTTTGTTTTTCTAAGAGATATTTTTTGTATCACCCTTACTCTTACTTTTCCACAGTACTGTCTGTATTTAAAGGAAAAGAGTGCACTTTTCTTTATGTTTGATTTATTTAATCCAGTAGTTAGCATTTATTTGTAGAATCCAGGAGAAGTGACATGGCAGTTTCAATTAAGTATTTTTCAACATACGAATTCTTCTCCTCCTCAAATTATTACCTGCAGATGAAGTTGAAGGCCTTTCAAACAGTCATAAAATAATCAGTTCTTTTTTTTTGAGGAAGGCAAAGTAAACAATGAAATAAGACCTAAGATGGATGTGACTATATTTCCAATGTCTGCATATTGTGTCTTGACTGTGAGCATTTTAAAAGTTTGAAATAATTGATTTGAATTTCCGAGTGATGTAATAATTTCAAAGAGTTGCAGAACATGATTTTTAATTTTTAAAAGGTCACAGGAATGAGTCTGATGGAGCTTAGTGGATTCTCTGAGAAGTGAAAGAGACTTCCCCTGTATGTCAGAAACTGAAGGCTAAAGATTTCCCCTTTTTTGAACTTTTACAGCCACTCTTCAGAATAACTATATCTCATGTGCTTTTGTTAAGAAAGTATTTTACAAGATCTTCTTCAGAACAGCTTTCCAACCTCCATCACTTGAGTTTTCCTCTCTGATATGCTTCTTCATTACCAGATCAGCTGTAGAAATGTGACATAGCAAAGCAGTCCAAAGCAGTGTACCACCCATTTGATGTAAGAACACATTTCTCCAGGAAGGCTGGTGCTGAAACGTTGACTGTGCAACTTTTGGCACCCAGCTTTAAGTAAGTTCTCACAGAACTCCTGTATAATCAAATAAGAGAGAGGCAGGTCTTTTGATGGGTGATGTGGTTACCTAAGTTAGGCTCCTACTCTATGTCCCAACACCGAGAGAGGAAGGACCTAATTTAGATAATGAAACTGTATGAAGTCGAAGTGTGTGCCTCTGCAGCATTGTACCCTGAAGGTTTTAACATCCTTCTTTCCCTAGGCAGGACAGTTTTCCCCTTGAGTGAGCAGACACTGCTTATGTAAAATCTTATACTCACCAGAAGTAGCGAGAGAGAAACAAAGAGAAGATGGGCTTCCAAGAAATTTCTTAGAACTAACTGCAAAGGGATTACTAAACAGATGAATGTTTAGTAAAACGATAAAACCAACCCACGTTGGGGTTTCTTACAGTTGGGCTTAAATATTTTACAACATTACTAAATTTTTAAATGTTAATTTAACATATTTTAACGTTGATTTTTTTTATTTGATCTTGATATGTAGCATTAGGTAACTAAATCCGTCTGTAGAAAACTACATAAAAGATGCAGAGTGATGGAAATGCTTTTGAATCTCTATCCAGGATGAGAATTTCTGGTACTTTTAAATACCAGAATACACTTATTTAGGTCCTTAAATATTGACCTAATTATCTAATGCTAGGAATGCACAACTAAAGAAAGCCTGACTCTGTTCCACATGGAAGTTTTAATTTGGCAAATGCCGTGCTTAAATTTTGTTTACAGAGTTGTGTGGCCTTTCAGCCAGTGCTCTATGCCCATTCCCTTTCTCAAGAGAACAGCTTGTGGAGAAATAAAGCAACACTATCCGTGTTGTGTTTTACACTAACCTGGTTGATGGTTTTGCCTTAGAAGAGTTCTTTTTAAAAGATGGCTGTGATATTGCAGAGTCATGATAGAGCTTGAGGAGGTTTAAAAGAGAAGACAAAACTTGATTTAAAAATAAAGTTTCCTCTTTCAAAAGCAGTTCCTCTTGAAAGGCAGATCTCTCTTTCAATTAATTTAATGAAAAGTCCTTCCTCTATTCACCTTTAAAGGATGTAGAGACAGTAGATAGTAGAGAGGCTAAATAGTTTCCAAATACAGCAAACCAGCCAGCTCAGAGAGAAACACCTTATCTGCCTGGTTCGAAATTCAGTGTCCATCTGGGAAGAACATGGGATTGGACATACGAGGCAAACGACCAGCCAGGACAGTACCACTGACAACAGTAGGTTGACACATTGCTATATGAAGCTGATGCCATTCTCAGGTGGTATTATTTAGATGGAATAATTTTGCACTGAATGAACCTGCAAGACTAGGTGCAGTCCTTGGCTTGATGGAGGAAAACGCGTAAGATCTGTTACAGAATCTCGTGCTGGAAACCTCACTTTATGAAAACGGATGCCTTTTGAAAACTGTTCTTAGAAGTCAGAACTGTTTGTGATTGGTTTGCTATTGACTGTCCCATCAGACAGATTACTCAAATCCCTTAGGGATAAATTATCAGAATGTACAAGTCACACAGGGTTCAAATTTACAGCAGCAAGGGTGCATCTCCCTAAAGACAGAGTGAGGGAAAGAGGACTCCTGGTGCAGGAATGCCCCCCATTTACACCATTTCTGTGATGCCTCCAGTCAGGAGCCAAACAACGGAACAGGATCTCCCTGTTTTCTCTTTCCTCTCTTGCCATAACTGGTTATTCTGGGTACCCTAGAGTCCCACTAGAACCAAAAGAGCTAGAACCAACTGCTTGGTATGATCAGGCCAGTCTCACCACAGTGACACTTCTTCAATGAGCGTCTACATCTGTGATGTTAAAACTGAAGCTCCTTGCTTGGCTTAGATCACCAGATCCTAAAGGAATTACAATGTCTGGATTTTCTACTGAGGTATACAAATATAGCCAATAGCTTCTCTAAACCTGGCTGAATAAGCAGATAATTTCTGCTGATCCAAACTTGAAATCAAAGGTCAGGTTATCTTATCACCCTTTTCTGATAAAAACATCTAATTTGTCATTGGTGTGCCCTGACATTGCAAACTCATTCTGTGGGTGTATTTCTGTACTTATGTAAGTGATGACATTAAAGTAAATAGAAACTTTGGAAGTACTTCAGAGTAAGGCGTTTACTTGAATAATTGCTTGGATGTTCATCCTCTGCTGAATCTGGCTCAAACAGAGTCCTACTATTCCCACACTACTGTGCAAACATACAGCTCAAAATTACAGAAAAAAACAGACATTCCCAGCTCACCATATTACAGTACATCATATTTTAGGCATTATTTACAGTTCAGTATTAGTATTTGAAAACAACAAGCACTGTGTGGATTCAAGTTACATTTTACACATACTCATTCACAAAGAAGCTGCTATGTACTGTATACAAAACCCACACATATCCCAAATAACAATGATTCCAAATGCATCATTTATATCTGTTTCTCAGTACCTTTAGTTTTTATTTTGTATATCTTTATGGCACAGTGGATAACTCCATAAGCAGCAAGAAAATTCTAGTTTACTGCAGACTGACACAACAGCTACTGGACCCTCTGTTAGGATCATATAAAACACCAAGGAAATGGCCTTTTGCTTAAAAAATTCCACATTTTATTTTTTCAAATATTGAATAAAAATGTATAAAAAATGATCATGGAGTAAGGCTCAAGATATCTCTTGCATAATAGCCTGGACATTCCAATTCTACTACCTCCATCACAACCATAGAGTTGTGCAAAGACGAAGTGCTGGTGTGGGAGCCCTCTTGTCCTGGGCATAAAAGAGAGGAGAAAAAAAGAGACATCAGTTGCCATGATTACACTCTAGTTTCTACATATTCAAACATTCATGGACTTTTGTCACCCTAATACTCATTGCTGCCTTTCTTTTTCCTCCTATTATCGGTTCCTGTAAGCAAGTTATTTTAATGCTTTTGATATAAACTAACCATATAGCTAAAAACCCAATCATTTGGCACTAAAAATGTGTTTCTCCTTAAGAGAGGATAAAGCCTCAAACATTCTGTTTCTGATATCAACATCCCTCCAGTCTCACAGCTTCAATTACTCAAATGTATTTGATTGCACTTGTATACAAAAGTTTATTATTTAGTAGAAAATGTGTAGACAACCGAACACTGCACCAATATTACTGCAGCTTTGGTAATTGTTTTTAGAGTAATATTGTGAAATTTTATTATGACTAAATGTAGTAAAATTGCTGCCTTCAGCACTAAAAAATAAAAAAAAATCTAACACCTAAGGCCATGCTCCACAAAGAGGAGTTTATGCATGGATTACCGAGCAGGACTGTGGCAGAACAAAACTCTCGAGACAGCAAGAACAGAAGAAAGGGAGTATTTAAAACAACAGTTTAGGCTTTTCTTCATCCTTTCAAAAGAAGGACATACATTCCTTTTATTGACTGAAACACTGCACGGTCAGATTTGCTTCACTTGACTGTTCCCACAGAGCTGACTGGAGGGTGTATGTCTGCACTAACCACCAAGTCACCAGAAGTTTCAGTCACCCAGGATCTTGCAAAGTGAAAGGTCAGCAGACATGCAGAACGGAAAGAGATCTGTGAACTTTCCCCTTTGTAAGAAAATGCTAGAGTAATGGAATATTGCAAATAACTGTGGTTTGGCAAAATCTAAGAGCATGCTGTGGTATACATAAGCCAGAAAGGGAAGTATGCAACTGGAGATCATGATTAAAAAACAACAAAGCCTAAGTAAAGCAATTTCTTAGCCCACGTATTTTGTGTCTTTGTGCACTGAAATACCTTCCTATTTTACTGACAAAACAATCTGCAGGGAAATCAGCCTTACTTACTAACTGAACATTAGCTGTACTGCACTAGGTCAGATTTTTGACAACATTTTCATGGCTTTATTTTGAGTGGTGTATTTAAAAAAAAAAAAAAAAGGCTAGAAGGACACCTGTCCAGATCTCTAGCCTGTCCTCACTGGTAAAAATGTAATAAACTCCAAGATTACTCCCACATCTTCTCTTCTGTCCAGCCCATCATGGACAGAAATGAAGAAATGAGAAATAGATGTTCCTTTGTTTTGTTCTGCTGGTCTTGGCTTACTGGACTTTTCAGAAGGCACCTGGATGTTTTGGTAAGAGGGGTCTTTGCTTTTTTAAAAGCAAAGCTTGCTCGCTCTCAAATCAAAGATACAATTCCTTCATCCTGAAGCTTGCGTTGCTCTCTAAATATCACCACTGCACTCTGTCAAAGGGGGTTGTTTCATAAGAGTAATGTGACTTAATTGAGCATTTGCCGAGTTACTGTGAGACAGGTGCTCTCACTCCATTTCTAGGGAAAGGCTGCGCTTCTCAGCACTCCTCTAAATGTCTAATATTACATTTTCAAAACCTGCTTTTATAGACACACCCTAAACTAATGCTTTTTCATATACCACCTTATACAGCTTCCTTACTACTACATTTTCAAGGTGTAAAAGGACCCGAGGTGTTTTGTAAGTGCTCTGATCTTCCCTTTTCAATTTTAAATACAGTGCCTTTGCCAAACAAGTGAAGAAGTAGAAATAAGAAATTTCGGAAACAGAAAAATAAAGCAGGAAGACAAGTGCTTTTACTGTCGATTCCTTTGTGCGAACGGCGCCGGGCTTTGCTGCAGGGCCGTGCGGCTCGGCCGGGGTTGTTCTGGGCTGCCAGAGAGCACAATACCGGCTTCCTTTCGGCCAGCGGACAGGAAATAAAGTACGCGCATTGTGCAGGCGCTGCCCCGTTGACGCCGCGCCGCCCGGGTCCCTCCCGCCCCATTTCCGACCGGGTCACCCGAGGCCACCGACC